>OY997588.1:122672809-122719001 GCA_963921825.1 Erodium maritimum | reverse complement strand
AGAAATCCTTTGACGGTAGATGCAGAAACATTCAGGAAGATTGTTGGCAGTTTGCGATATTTATCATTTACTCGCCCTAACTTTGTCTATAGTTTCAATCACTTGTGTCAATTCATCCATTCTCTTGCCGCAATACACTGGAAAGCGCTTAAATGTGTACTTCGGTATTTGAAGGGTACGGCTGCCTTGGGTCTCTCCTTCCCACGTAAATATGTAATGGTGACCTCCACAATAACTGCTATATTGATAGCGATTGGGGTGGTGACCCTGGTGATAGACGCTCTACGGGTGGTTATGCTATATTTATCCTTATGCGTTGATCTCTTGGCTCTCGAAGAAGCAAGTGACTGTTTCTTGATCATCGACGGAGAGAGAATATAAGGCTCTTGGTAATGCCATTTATGAACTCATTTGGCTTCGATATCTACTTTCTAAATTGGGCCTCACTATCCCGACTTCTTATTTATGGTGTGATAATATTGGTGCCACCTACCTCAGCTTCAACCCAGTGTTCCACGCGCGTATGAAGCACTTGAGTTGGACTCCCATTTTGTTCCGGAACAAGTATCCTCTAGAGTGATTCGGGTCCGTCATTTGCCTCAGATAACCAGATTGCAGACAATATGACCAAGCCGTTTCACCTCACTCGTTATACCACTCTTCGAGATCGTCTTTCCCTTACCTCGTTCATCGGCTTGCGGGGGGTGTTAGTAGTATATTATTTTGTTAGTCATATATTTTTGTTGGGATATTAAAATGTATATTCTCTATATTTGGTAGGTACTTATCTCCTGTCTCTAGCATTTTATATAAGCACATGGCTTGTATTCATTATTCACATAATACAATCATCTGAGTATAACTCATTCAACCTCAACTTCGATATCTATATAGACATTATTCATCTATAATGCACTTCGATAACGATACCAAATACGACATTGACCTCGACACCAAGATTAAACTTCTGAGTGCTCTTAAATTATCTCCAGTCCCCCGTTAAATCGTCAAATTATTCAGTATATGTGTCATATTGAAAGGAATATCGAAATTAAGATTTAATTACATAATTCACCGACAAGTGATTTTTCAAAATAAATTTCTTTTATCTACTTTTGAATTTTGTAGCTTAATTTTGGATAGAGTTAAGGGAAAATTTCAATATAATACCGTGTTAAGCATTTATTTACAAGATAATACCTTGGTATAATGTTTTTGTAATATGATACTTTGCCAAACATTTAACCACACTTTTGGTACCTAACCGCTAACTTTTGGTTATTTTCATCCAAAGAATGTAAAAAGTCCAAACTACCCTTTACTCTTCTTTAAATTTTCAAAACCATGTCATTGGTTCTTCAAACCATAAAACCGTAAAATATCAAAATTACCCTTCATTTATCTTCAAAGTTTACCATAAAAAAATCAGTTTTTATTTAGAAAAATCATATTTTATTTAAAAAGTCAGTTTCTATTATTTTTAAATAAAATTTTATTTAAAAATCAGTTTTTATTTTAAAAATTCAATTTTTTATAAAAAAATCAGTTATATATATATATATATTATTTTCGTGTTCTTTATGGAAAAAAAAATCTTTTTCCTTCTTTTTTTATTTTTATAATTTTTCATTACTATTTTTGTGTCTGAATCAATTGCAACAACGTGCAAAAATAAATCAAAGAAGTAAATCAAATGCAGTGTCAGTTCATTGCGTTTCTGGTCTCTCTGTTAGGGTTTGTGACCTCTCAACCCTAGCCTCCTCTATGATGTCGCCACCTTCCTCTATGAAGCCGTTGCCATGCTCTAGGGCGCCACTAGGAGTTCGAGCATCCATTGCTCTTGTCCTGGAAGCTCTAGCCGATTCTCGAGCACCAGCGACTGCACCGCAACCCGCTGTTGTAGCCGTCGTCGTGCACCCTACAAGCGAAGGAAAAGTTCTCTCTCGTGCCACAAGTCTCAATTACGGCCACCTCTCCCGGCTAATGTCCAGCCCCCCTCTCCCGGCTAATGTCTGGTCCCTCTCCGCTGTGCTGGCGCACATCCTCACACGTTGGCCCCATCCCTCCTCATCCTAGGGACTTCACTGCTCTCCCGGTTACGGAATTCTCTTCCGGGGGTTGTCATCTGTTTCCCAAGACCTTGCTCTGGGTGTTCTGCCGGGCGGCGCGTTCCGGTGGTTGCCGTCTGCTTCTCCGACGCAGATCCCGCAGTCTCTACAACTGCCATGGAAGCCACCATCATTGTATCCGCCCCATGGCCTCCACTGAGGCTTTTTTCTCGATCTCTATCCCAGTTTTTGGGGTACGATGAGTATCTGGTTTCGCTTTATTTTTCCTATGTTGTTCTTTATTGCAAGGATGATGATTCGAGAGCGAAGGTTCATGGCTTCTACCCAAGGATTCAAGGTATTTTTCAGAAAAGGATCCCTAAATTACTTCTACTATCGTCGTTCTGACGCCCACAAGTTTGGTGCTACAATAGAAGAAACGTGTCACCTGCAGGGGACCTAGCAGTGTACAGGCCCTACCTTGAGCAGTGCTCGTCAGTACATCTACCATCGTCTCTCCGACACCTACGTGTTTGGTTTTACAGTAGAAGAAACATGTCGCCCTCGGGTGACCCAACGGTCCACAGACCCTACCTTGAGCAGTGGTGTAATAACCACTCCTGGTCAACGCCAGTCAAATCTGCGAAAAACAGGAAAATTTAAATTTTTTAAGACTGACACTTAATTGAACATAAAATGACCCCGATTGTCATACCGGACGTAAGTTGACCCTGTTATCGACCAAAGTGAGTTCCGGGGGACTCAGGGCAACTTTCTGATCAATTGGGAAATGTTGACTTTTCGCTGGAAAAGTCAACCGAGCGACGTTTTGGTCCATTCGAGGACCGTTTTGGATCCAAAAAGCTTAGCCGTCGTCGCATCGATCTTAGTTTAGCCGTTTCCTTGTAGCCCGTCAAGTTTCGTAATTTTTGGGAAAAAGTGCCCGTTCGGGGCCCGAAACGTCCGTTTTTCGCGAATCTGAATGGAAAATATCTTTCCAAAAGGTGTGGGACCCACCTTGACACTTGTCCAACTTATGGTGGTGTTAGGTTTTTGGGGGGGAAATGAGAGAAGAGATGGGTGGCCGGCCACACTTGTAAAAAGGAAAAAAAATGGAAAATGTGTTAGTTTTTAGAAAAGAAGAGAGTTTTAGAGAGAGAAGGAGAAGAAGAGAGAAAAGAGAGAGAAGCTAGGGTTTGTGGCACTATTCACGTCATCAACCATTGGATCGTCTCAAGGCTAAGAGGAAGTGCACTCCCCTCGTTCTCCTCTACGGTATACACCGAACCGATTCTCGTTTTGATTAATTTTGGAAGTTAGGGTTTTTATAAAACTATTAGTTTAAGGTGGTTTTGATGTTGAGGGAGTGTTGGAGACGTTTTGGGGGTGTTTGGAGGTGAGTTTTGACGTTTTCCGGTGACCGGAAGCTCGGGAGGAGCTCCGGCCATCGTGGGTGGTGGCCGACCGGCCATGGGGTGGCTGGCCGGAGCTAGGACCAGCCACCACCATGGTGGCCGGGCCCCAAATTGAGCCCTAGGGCCCACGGCCAAGGTGGGCCGGGTGCGGCCCACGTGCTCGGGTGATCGGGTTTCGTGTGGGTGTTCTAGAACGTTCCCCGGACCATTTATCCATAACTGAATCGAAAATTGGAATTACATTGGAAAGGTTATAATTAACGGGTTTTAGAAACTTGAAACGGTAATTAATTGACTCGGAAGTCGTAATTTGATTCTGTCAAGTACATTGGGACCCTTAAATTATTCTAAGACCGTAGAAACGAAAACGGGAATTTTTGGAGCCCCGGAAGGGCATTTACAAAACCCGGGCAGATTCGCCATGTCGGGCGAATCGGGCCTTTACGGGTCCCTTATTGACAATGTCGAGTATTTGGGGAGTTTGGGAGTGATCGACATTGTCGGGGTTAAGTTTGGGCATCAAGTTTAATGATTTTCAGTTTATTCATGCGAGTTGTTAAGCGCCTTAAAATTGTGTTCTTTTAGATTGTGCCACGGACCGAGGCAAGGGAAAGCTGGGTGAGTGACTGAGATCATCACCAGAGCTCGTTGGTTGGCTTTTGGAAAACACGCACGAGGTAGGGAAAAGTAGCCGGATCTCGGCCCTGACTAGGGAAAGTTAACAGTAGAATTGCATGTGACACCGGGGTGTCGCGGGTTAAGTAGGTTTATCGAATATTAGAAAGGCATGATACGGGAACTTAGTGAATATTAGAAAAGCATGTGACACTTAGTAGTGTCGTAGAAGCAGTGAACTTATTGATTGCGAACTTATCGACATTAGGGGTACTGGAGGCATATGACCATGCCCGGAGGTTGTTTGTGAAACTGTTGATTTTAGAACTGTTGGAGGCATTGTTTATGCCGGAGGTTGATTGTGTGTAGTTGTTTCTTGGGTGGCCTTGAGAGCCCGTACTTTACTGTTGTGTCTTGGGTGGCCTTGAGAGCCCGTGTTTTACTGTTGGTGTTTTGGGTGGCCATGAGTGCCCGTGGGGTTGTTGAACCCGTGTCTTTACCTTTGGTGTTTTGGGTGGCCATGAGTGCCCGTGGGGTTGTTGAACCCGTGTCTTTACTGTTGGTGTCTTGGGAGGCCGTGAGTGCCTGTGGGTTGTTGAGCCCGTGAGTTACTGTTGGTGGTTTTGAGTGGCCGTGAGTGCCCGTGGGGTTGTTGAGCCCGTGAGTTACTATTGGTGGTTTTGAGTGGCCGTGAGTGCCCGTGGGGTTGTTGAGCCCGTGAGTTACTGTTGGTGTATCTTGGGAGGCCGTGAGTGCATGTGGGGCTGTTGAGTCCGTGTTTTACTGTTGGTATCTTGGGTGGCCATGAGTGCCTGTGAGTGTTGAACATGTGTTGTTACTGGTTGTTGAACTTGCTTGTGATTGTGATTGTGGTTACCTGAGGTTGGGGGCCCGCTTCATGAAACGGGGGTCCACGAGCACACGCGTCTGCATGTTCAGACGGGGTAGGGGGCCCGCCCGACAAGAAAGGGGTCCTGGCCGCGCGTGTGTGGTTTGGGGTTGTGAGCGTTCTTTGGTTGGCCTGACCGAGTTAGAGTCTCGGGAGGTTGCGAGCGTTCTTTGGTTGGCCTGACCGAGTTAGAGTCTCGGGAGGTTGCGAGCGTTCTTTGGCTGGCCTGACCGAGTTAGAGTCTCGGGAGGTTGCGAGCGTTCTTTGGCACTGAGCAGCTGGCAGGAATGCGATCCTTTGTGATCTTGTTTGGTGTGCGATCCTTTGTGATCTTGTTTGGTGTTGCGTAGTTTTCTGTCGCGTCTTTGGAGGATGTCGTGATCGTTGTGTCGGGTCTACTTTACGTGTCAGAGTGTTGAGTTGGTCAAGGAAGGTAACAGTGGGTGTGTATTCAGTCGGAGTACTTGGGTTGGGGATAGTGTTCCCCGGTGTTGAGTTTGTTGTTGGTGTTACCGGCATTGTCTGCTAATTATGTCGTAGTCATTCTGTTATCCGTGGTGGTGAGCGAACGCTCACCCCTAGCTGATTTTCCTACAGGTACCGTTCGCAGGCTGGACTAGGTGAGATTCTGAAGCTTGAAGAGCTAGGAGCGGGATTCTGGGTTTATTTTGAGTCTAGCGACGTATACCATGTTTTTGTCCACTTGTTGGGACTGATTTTGAGTTGTAAATATTATTTTGTTGAACAAATGGTGATTTTAAAGTGATCTATGAAAAGGGTTTCAAAATGTTTTATTATTTTAAATGTTCGCGTCCCGAGTTCGGTTTACTGAAATTGAGGCGTGACAAGTGGTGTTATTTAATATCTTTTAATTTCGGTTTGCCCTACTGGCCCCTTAAAAAATATGTCCTAGACGTTAATGTTAGTTTAAGATTTATTGTGTTTGTCCCGTCAGGACCCCAAGCATGTACTAGCTCTCTTTAATGGAATACGAATTGCACTTTTACTCAAAAAAATACAGTGCCAGTTCTTGTAAGGATCCATGTTCATGTTGGGAGCCATGTTCTTGTTAGTCATGTGATGGCCATGACCGTGATCCATCTAATTCTCCACCTCGTTTAACTCAATATCTACATTCCCCTGTTCTGAATTTATGCTTGTGGTATACACACTTGACCCCGAATATAATTAACGATTATAAAAGTTCAAGGACGGTGTTGGAATTCTCTCTCAAAAGAAAAGTCCCCCTCCTCTGAAACCCTAGCCGCCAAACTCTTCTCCTTCCTCTCCACCGGCTCCGGCCATGGTGGGTGCGCTGGTGACCTCCTCTCCTTCCCTCTTTTCCCTGACCCCCTTCTTTGCTCTTTTGGTTGGTTTTGCCGGATTCATCGCCTCCTGCCCGAGTTCCCGTGAAGTTTTGGCCGGCGCTCTTCCTTGCTGGAGTCTCCAGAGCTATCGCCTCGTATGCTTGCTCCGTTGTGTGGTGGTCGGAGTGTGATCTGTTGTCCTTGGAGTCTTCCGGCCAGAGGTTGTCTCGCCGGATCTGCAACAGACTTGCCGGACTTGCTGTTGGGCTCCGTGCGTCTCCGGGTTCTACTGGGATTTTGGATCTCGAAGGTGATTCGTTGCTCTATGCTGCTTGAGGCGTCTTCTGCGTCTGTGTCCGTGTCGCCGGCGTTCTTCACCTTCTCCGGTCTGTTTTCCTCGGGTACGGCTCGTCTTCGATTGCGGCTCAGGTAAGGTTCGTAGGTAGCGGGTCGGGTCCGGGTTGTGGTTCGGGTAGGGTTTTGGTCGGGATCTGGGCCGGGTCAGTTCGACCCGGTTTGGGTTTTGGGCCTGCCTTGCCTGGGCCCAGCTTGGCCTGGTCAGTTTGGGCTAGTGTTTTGGCCTGATCTGACCAGGTTTGGCCTGCTCCGTTGGTCTTCTTCGGGGATGTGCTTGGCAGTGGACGTTGTTTTTGGTCACACCGGTTGTTTACCAACAGGTAGCATGCCTAGTGTTCAGTAGAAATGTCGGGTCCCCTATAGGAAATTCTCGGTGTTGGCCGGTTTCGTGACGTGGGTCGGCACAAGTGCGTGCCTTGTTGGTCGGATCTGCAGTTGTCCGCTCCCTTTTTCCTTGGTTTGTTAAGCCTCTCCTATCCATGTATGCTCCCCATAGTATTTGGTTTCGCTTCATCTCGACCCGGTGGTGGGTCGAGCTCGTCGGTTAAAGGCGTTGACCGCCGGCCAGTTCCATGGGTATTGTTTGCTCCTCAGAAGCCATCTGCTAGGGTGTGCATGGTAATTCGGATTTGTCTCTGCCGTTTGCGATATTGGCCGCCGACATTATAGTTGTTGTCTACAGCTCTATTGAGATGGGAGTCGGTTGAACAATTCAAGGTTAGGGTTTGGATTTTGCCGGTGTGGTTTGGCTGTTGGAATTTACTCCCCTCAGGGCTTCATGGTGGTCACATTTGGGTACTCAAGACCCGTTTTTCAAAATCAGAGCTTAATGGTAGCTATATCCGGATTACAGATTCTTTTCGTTTTTGGGAGTTTTTCAAAATCTACCTGAATCTTTACGAAATCTTTCTTATTCATCTTCGTTTCTTTCTTTCTTTTCTGGTTTCGGATACTTGTGGTGGACCAGTCCCAGATTTTGATCCCAGACAATTTAAGGCATGGTAGGCCTGGTACGGGGACCTGTAAATTTTGCCCCTGTCTCCTATCAGCTACTTAGAGCATCCACAATGCTAAAGTGGGGAAGTTGGCGGCGAGGTGCTGACGGGGAAATGAACGAGAGATTATGGTTTTAAAACAATAAAGGACAATGACATCATTTATAAAAAAAAGTAGGGTCATGTATGGAGCACATAACTATTTTTCGTCCAAAAATAGACGAAAAAAATACCGGTTATATATCAAACTGTGGTTATATGTTTGATAAGATATTATATTATAAAAATTATATAAAAATATCGTTTTGTAAATAAACATTCCACGGGGTATTATCCTTAGAATTTTCTTAAAGTTAATCGACACACGTTTTGGAAGGGCAAAAAGTGTATTTGTTTTGTAACCCAAAATAAATATCAGAAAGCACCTAGGTCGTTGCAATAAAAAATAGGATTAGGATTAAAGATGCACATGGAAATGATGTGAAAATGTGAATCCAATCCAGTGGAAGCACGAGAGAGAGGGGCACCGCGGACCGAGTCACCGAAGGCAAGTTGCGTGTATATGGTTCCGCGTTGGTCGCTCCCAAAAGGCACCACAGATCAACTTGAAGGGGTCGGGGGCAAAAGAGTAATTGCAGGCAGAGAGGAAATTAGTGACATTAGGCAAATCCAGCTTTAGGCCACCCTATCTGATCCCCACTCTCCCAACCAATCACCCTCCCCTTCTTTCTTTTTTTCTTTTCTCAAACAATTCAATGATGACGATGTCAAATTTGCAATTTGTGCTCAAACCCTTTTTGTCTTCTACTACTTGTTTATTACAAATCGTAGAATCCTACATTGCAATCTTACCCATTTTCTCCTCAAAGTTATCTTGACCGTGTTTTTCTTTTTAACTAAATATTATTCAATAGTTGATATTCATTTCGATTCTTAAGAATTTTTTTTTGCAATTTGTAACCATCTTCTTTGATAATTGCAAAAAAAAATACCATGAACTTGTTTTTTCGTTGCAATTTGTATAAAAATGATGATTTTACCTTTTCTATTTAGATTTTTAAAAATAATGAGTAAAATTAAAAAGTCCAAAATTTCCTATTCGTTAAGTTTGATAGGGGTATGAAAATTTTGATGTTTTATGTTCTTTAAGCTATAATTTTTAAATTTATAAACTCCAAGGGTAAAATAATCATGTTGAAACAAATTTATACGAAGTGCAATAAAAAGACAAGTTCAGGATACTTTTGTGCAATTATCAAAGAGGAAGGCTACAAAGTGCAAAAAATGCATAACCCATAGTACTTTTTTTTTTGCAATTATTCCTTGTAACTATTTTGCTTTCCCTACTTTTCCTATTGACTAGAGAAATACGAGTAGCACAAACAATTATAATTTGTGTAATTATTTATCGTGTTAGAAGTTTGATTCTGCAGAGACGATTTGGCAATTCCATATGCACCGTATATGGACATGCCGGAGGTGCGAGCTGCGCAAGGTCCACCTCCGATGATACTTGAGGGTATGCGTAATATGACGAATCAGCTCTTTCAACATGTAAGGTTCCATTAGAATTGGTTTTGGTTTAAGTATCGGATGTTCCATCCTATCCAGGGTTAATTACAATTAACTACCCTTAAGTTTACACGATTATCGGATGCATACCCTGATGTTTTTTAACGAATGCCTACCCTTATCTTTCAAATTGTAACGATTTTTAACAAATACCTACCCTTATCTTTCAACTTTCAAAGAGTAACATTTTTACAAGTTGAAAGATAAGGGTAGGTATTCGTCAAAAAAAACATCAAGGTATGCATCAGATAATCATGTAAGCTTAAGGGTAATCAACCCTTTTAGTAATTCATCGGTATCAAATTTCAGGAAATTATTCGTTATGGTGGTGAAGTCAATGTTGAGATGGCAACCCTTCTTTGTGGCTCAGCTTCTCCATCTTGATGCCATTGATCCTAAGGATGTATGTTAATAATCACTCTTGCTCTGTTCTTCTTCATGGTTCTTATGTTCGAGTGAAAATCATATTTGAAAAGGAATATTTTGGTGCAGTTAATCACCTTTATGTATAAGTCTGTGTTTTCATCTTTCCTATAAACAAATGTCACTCAACTACCCTTAAGTATGCACCTTCCTCAATCAACTACCCCTAAATTTATAAAAATATATGATAACCCCCTTCAGTGTTTTAAGTCTCATTTTCCCCCAACTCCGTCAACTTATGCTTGTGGAACGGCAAAAACACCCTTGGTTTTCACATGAGGGTGTTTTTGTCATTTCACAGCCAAAATGAACATGTCTTTTTGTTGCTCTATATATAGAATTCTTTCAAAATGACAATTTTACCCTTGGAGATTTAAATTTAAAAAATAATAATAAAAATCCTAATTTTCACATCCCTTAAATTTCTTACTCTTATACGGTACAATACACAGAAGAAGAAAATTAGGATATTTTGTTTTTTTTCTGGTTTTTTAAATCAAAATTTTAGGGGTAAATTTGTCATTTTATACAAGTTGCAAAAAACGAATACCTCAGGGTACTTTGTTGTAATTATCCCTTTTTTTATCTCCTCTTGATTCTATGTCCTTATTGCATCCGGTAACTGTCTTTAATTTGGTAGTGTTGTCCTAGTACGACTTTTCTTTGGTTTAGTTCTCAATAGGTATGGCCGTTTTTTATCAACGAAAGCATATTGAAATTACCTTTTGAGGAAAAAGATACAAAGCAATAAAACCCAAACCAGCTACAGTTTGAGAAATAAAGCCAGACAAAAAACAACATAAAGTGGAAAACTAAGCACAAGCTGCTCATCCCCGAAACCAAAGAACGATGAAATGAAGCCTTGAGTGAAAATCCCTGAGCGGCCCGAGAGTATGCAAGTGAATGGGGATGGAACTGAATTCCCCTGAGAGGCCTGAGTATGTTGTGAATGGGAATGTAACCGAATTCCCTTGAGAGGCCTGTGAATGCTTGAGAAGCTTGTGAATGGAGTATAAGAGGATGAGAGCGTGCCTAGAAATCCACGGAAAAGAAGGGTAGGAAAATCGGAAAGTCAACTAAAGAGCCCGGACCAAAACAAGTCTGAATACCCAAGTTTACCAACCTTAAAGCCCAGAGAAAAAACAGGTCTGAAACCTTAAATTTACCAACCATGAAGCCTAATAAGAAACTCGTAGTCACCTACAACCACTCTACCCTGAACTAAGAAGGAATGACATCTACTCCCTTGTCCACAAAAACCCCAAAACCCCGTAAGAGGTAGAGGGATATTGCAGTTGCTGGGGCCAGGACCAAACGCGGCAGAGACATAAACCGAACTCTAAGAATAAACGATCGAAATCCCGGGGACAAATCCCCATGCTTTTACCGGAGGCCAACCCTAAACCGGAAATTCCGACCACATAGGTGGACGGGGGCACAAGAAGATCAATCGAAGAGCAAAAGAGTCGGAAGGGGGAAGAATACCTCGCTTAGACAGAGAAGAGGGAAGAAGGCATACCTGAGAGGAGTCCCGAAGAGCAGCGAAAGGAGAAGACCGACCCAGCAGCAATGACGGAGACCCAGAGCCACGCCGATCCTTGAAAAGGAAATGCGTCCCATGACCAACACTGATAGTCGAAGCCATAACCTGAAGAGAAGGACCACCTCCAAGAAGCCAAAGACATCCTCAAGTCCTAAACCGAGAAACAACATCCCATACCAGCAAAAGAAATCCAAATCTAGAGAACTCAGACCCGACAGCGGAGAACACCGAGCTGAGGCCAACACATGCAACAGCCACACCAGAAAGTCTTAACCACATCCCTACGATCTACGAACCGAAGCGGAGAAGCGCATCCCACTGCAGGACGAGGAAGAGCTGGCGAGACACATCGAGAATACGAGCAGGAGGAGAACGACCCCAAACTGGAAAAGGGTTGTCCCTGAGCACCGGGGACGACTGAAACTCCAAAGGGACACTGAACACGAAAAGAAGCAACCGGATGCCATGGCCACAGAAGCCAGAACGACCAGGGAACCGAGTAGATACTCAAGCTGAGCCTTCCGAAACCTAAAAGACCTGTAATAATACCGAGCAAGAGCTGACCCAATTCAAAATCGAGAAGACACCACAACAGAGGCACCCCGGACCCGAGCAACATAAACGGCCCCAAAACCACAACGATCAACAACAAGAACCGCGTCCCACCAAAGCTTTGAGGCAAGTCGGTGAAAATCCCGAGTAGCCCAAGACACCTCAAAAGAACCGAGCTTCCGAACAGCGACCAGAAAGAAAGGAAACGGAGCACCAAAACAACTAGGGTCCGGTCCAAAACGAAACTAACCCGACCCGCCCGGTCAGACCCAATCCACCAGGTCAGACCCGACCCGCCATGTCATAACCGACCCGCCTGGTCAGACCCGACAAACCAACGCATGGGTCAACCATCCCGAGTTGAGTAGACTGGGCCCAAACCACGGGCCCAACCCGGCCCAGCCACCAGGCCTGAACCCAAAGAAGCCCAACCCTAGCAACGCACCAGGAGGAGCTGCGTCGTCTTCACCCCCGGGCCTGTCGCACCCGAACCAACCGCTCCCGAACTTGGCCAAGACGTCTCATGGCTCGGCAGCCAACCAAAACTCCGACGAACACAAAACCCAAGGTGCATCAAAAGAACACGAGCAACCCCCAACAGCAACTGTCGAGCACGAGCAAAGCCTACATATCTGACCAGAACAGGCAACCCGAGGAGGAGCACCTGCAACTGACTTCAGATCTGACGAGATAAACTCCGGCGACTAGCTTGGGATCTCCACAGCACCAAGGGAGGAGAGAAGCTCCGGTGAGCTAAAGAAGTCGGACGACGGCGAGGGGATGAGGGAGAGATGACTTAAAAGGAGAGAGGGGACCGTCGCCGGCAACGACCAAGGCCGGAGCACACAACCGTTACTGGCGACGAGGGTGAGAGACGGTAGGCGGCGAGTTACAGAAGAGAAGGGTTTGAAAACAAGAGACTTTTTGCTAAGATTTAGTAGGTATGGCCATATTTGATACTATGAAACTTTAGCAAATCAACTTATTTTCATCTTCCTTTTGCAACAAAACCCGAATAGAGCCAGAATGTTCGCAAATATACAAGATTTTAGATAGTCAGTTAGACATGTACTTTGTAGAATCATGATGGAAGAAAACATCCATTTTCTATACGTGTTGAAAGGATTGGTAGAATGACTGTGCACATGTTTGCACTGTTATATCTTACATATTCCTTTGAATTTTTACTTAAGCAATGCTCATGAATCGACTTGATTGGAGAAAAAAGATTTATGAGCCCTTCTTAACCTAGAGGTGGATTAATATAAGAGTACTCATTTATTCTTTTTTATAGGTTGAGTGATTCCATCAACCATCTCTGCTTACTTAGTTCTTTTGTTTGCATGTATTCCGGTATTTCCTCAATTTATGAATTTTGGATATTTCTGGACATTAACCAGCCTCTTCATTGTAGCATGTTGACGGGTATGAGTTGCTATGAGTTTTATTTGTTGTGGTCGTTTGATTTTGTGCAAAATCCATTTATAATTTTACATCTCTCCATATGCATTTGCTCTTCAAGGTAGCATATTGGTGTGTTCCTTTGTAGTTTTGAGGTTGTTAGATAGTTATGCTCATGAGGTGGGATTGTTATTCATTTGTATGGTGGGTACGGTGAAACTTCTAGGAAAATCATTTTCTATTTTTGTTGCTTTCGTGACATTCATATGGCATTGTATGTTAGTGTACTGCTTATGCAATGCTCTTTTGAATAACCATGTAATTAAGTTATTGCCTTCATGAGGTGTTGGTTCAAGAGGTGTGGGTGTATGTAGAAAACCAATTGTCTTAATTCAATTTGCATGCTACAATCTCTCGTGTTCGAAGCAAGGTTCTAAATAACGGTCGCGGTAAAATATCGGCGAGGTCTCCTTTAAAGTTATTTAAGTTTAACCGGGTGATATCAGGTTTTGTATTTAATATATATATATATATATAGGCTCACACTCAGGTGCGAACCATTATTTTTGGTATTATTTTTGGTGTGAACCTGCGAACTCAACCAGATTGCGCCATGTGTCGCGCTCAGAAAATGCTCCCCTTTTTGTTATAATCAAATTTATTAATTCGAATTTTCCCGTTTCTTTTCAACTCCAATTTCATTTTTTCTTGCGTCAATATTCTTATTTTTTCAAGATCTTTCTAACAAGTAGTGGATTGCATATGTTTTGATGTGTTTTTTGATACGTGTGTTGATATGTGGACGTAAGTGCGAAAAGTGTGACGTGGTTTGCAAATATAGAGTTTGTGGTTTGAGAATATGATATATGTAGTTTTAGAATATGGTATATGTGGTTTGCGAATATGACATATATGATTTGCGAAAAGTGTGATGTGGTTTGAGAATATGATATATGTGGCTTGCGAATATGACATATATGGTTTGCAAATAACAGTGGCATGGTTTGAGAGTATGTTATATATTGTTTGAGAAAAGTGTAGTGTGGTTTGTAAATATAGGGGTTGTGGTTTGAGAAAAGTGTGATGTGGTTTGTAAATATAGGGGTTGTGGTTTGAGAATATGGTGATGCGAGTTGAGAATATGAGGGATATGGTTTGAGAATATGAGGGATATGATTTGAGAATACGAGGTATGTTGGTTTGAGAATATGAGGGATATGATTTGAGAATATGAGGTATGTTCGTTTGAGAAAAGTGTGGTGTGGTTTGCAAATATAGGAGGTTGTGGTTTGAGAATATGGTGATGCGAGTTGAGAATATGAGGGATATGGTTTGAGAATATGGGGGATATGATTTGAGAATATGAGGTATGTTGGTTTGAGAATATGAGGTAAGTTGGTTTGAGAATATGAGGTCTGTTGTTTGAGATTGTAAGTGAAGTGGGTTGAGAATATGAGACTCGTGAGTTGAGAATATGAGTGATATGAGTTTGAGGATATGATGAATGTCGTTTGAGAGCATAAGTGAGGTGGTTTGAGGATATAAGGGATGTGGTTTGCGAATATATATGTGCAATGTATGATTATGCATGTATGAGACAGTTTGCAAATATTGCATATATGGTTTGCAAATAACAGTGACATGGTTTGAGAATATGATATATGTGGTTTGCAAATTGTGTGTTTATCATAATTTTTTTCGTACATGTTTTTTCTTGCTCCAAAACATATGCAATACACTACTTGATAGATCTTGGAAAAAGAAAAATATTGGCGCAAAAAAAATTAATCGGAGTTGAAACGAAGCGGGAAAAATTAAATTAATAAACTTGATGGAATAAAAAAGATGAGCATTTCTAAGCGCGACATGTGTCATGTTGTTGTTGAGTTCGCATGTTCACATTTTAAGAGGGGTTCGCACGTGAAAGCTTCCTTATATATATATATATATATATATATATATATATATAGGGTAGCTATCCAGTAAAAACCACCCTTATTGTGCAAAATACGAACTCACCAGGTGCTGACACGTGGCACGTTTAGTGCTGATAGTTTGCGCAGCACGGTGCTAATAGTTTGGGACTATTAGCACTGTGCGCCCAAACTATTAGCACTCTGCGCGCCACGTGTCAGCGCCTGGTGAGTTCGTAGTTTGCACAATAAGGTGCGGTGTTTTATATACATATTGTCCACATGTCAACATCTGGTGCGCTCTGCTGACATCACTTTGGGGTGATCCTGTGGCTCTCATGGGTTCGTAGTTTACACAATAAGGGGGGTTTATACCTGATACCAATCCTATATATATATAAAAGTATGTATTCATGTGTTACCTATATCCCATTTTCTTAATTGTTACCTAAATTTAGACCATTAGATCTAGTTAATACAATGGTCATAATATCAATGGTACTCAACTGTAATTTACAGGAACTTTAAATTGTTTTTGTAATTTTACATATTGTAAGGGCATTCATGTCTTTTAGTTTCCTAAATTTACTAACCCTAATACCTATCATATCAGACGACATATACCAGCCCCTTTCTCAGCCGCACCCACAACCAGCTCCTTCCCGTGTGTATGCCGCCGCCGTGAACTCCTCCCGTGCCGCCAAACTCAACCTTCGCCATTCGTCGTGTATGGAGCCAGTCACACCCAGGTTCGCCACTCATCGAAGCACAACGAGCGGCGCGTAGTAAAACTCATGTCGTGCTCCGCCTTGCCCAGAGCTAAAATGGGAGTGGTTTCTCGTCACTATCGGATCTGCAGCTCCGCCCCGCCGTCACCGCACTCCTGAGTGAAGTCGTCCCGCCGTCATCCTCACGTAGACACTACCACTGTCCCGAGCTACTACAGTTCCAGAACCACCGTCCCAACTCTGTCTTCATCTTCCCCGAAGAGTTGCTCTATCTAACCCGAGCAGATCCGGCAACTACGTGGTACGTATTTTTTTATTTGTTTATCTGGTTTTATGTAACACCAATTAATTTTTGATTTTATGTTTTCTTCCCCGAGCAAGGCCGATCTTATACATAATAGAGTTTTTTTTTTATGTTCTGTAATTGTTTGGGTATGGATTGTTAAGGATCCTATAATCTTTGGTGTAATATTATGAAACAATATATCTTGTTTTTTGTTTTGTTTTATGTTAGGTAATGTAATGGGTAGATATTTGTAACTGGTTTTTATGCGAATGAGACTATTCATGCATTTAGATTGGATTTAGTTTGATAGTGTTGTTTTGTTTAGATTTAGAACAATAAGGTAGAAATATGTATCAATGTTATTTTCTGAACTATAGGGTAGAAATTTGTAACATCACATACAAATTTATGTTACATTTCTAAACTATAGGGTAGATATTTGTAACATCACATCCAGATTTACGTAACTGTAAGTGTAATATTATGTAATTCTTAGGTTGATATTTGTGTTTTGGTCATATTTAAAACATGGTAGAAATATGACACTTATTTTCTAAATTCTAGGTAGAGATCTGTAATTATTTTCATTTTTTTTGTAACTTACAAGGTTGTTTTTTGTAACTTGCAGGTAAATTTTTATAACAATGTAACAAAGTTTCTGCAACTATCCATATATTTATTTGTAATCGTTGTATAAAGTTTCTGTAACTTTGATGATATTATTGTGTAACTGTAAGAGTGTATTTAATATCAAGTTACAAAAGAGAAGGTCGCCTTCAAAAACCTAAAAGATCTTAACTCTCGGAAAAAATCTGAGAGAGAAATGGTTGGCTTAAGTAGGTTAATCATGCAAATGTCGGGATCGTTTGTCCCAATCAATGGTCAGCGCTTCTAGAAGGACGACGTGGCAGGGGTTGTTACGACCACTCAGGCCGGTAGAGTTTCTATTACGCCACGTGGCCAGGGTATAAGTAGGGTCATCGACCACTTAGACCTCATCTTGTTCATTGTATTGAGTCTGTAGAGAGAGAGCTTGAGAGCTATGGCGTCCGAGAGAGCATTGTTCTAGGCTGTAATTGCCAATTCTTCAATAAACAGAGTTGAGTTCTTAAAAATTTGGTATCAAAGCCTCAGATCCACGACGACGATGACTAGAGCTTCAGATATGGCGGAAGCAGCGAGACGAACAGAGGAAGCAGCGAGGCGCGCCATTGACGAAGGCCTCCAACAGCTGCAAGTACATGTTCAAGGATTGACCGAGCAAGTGCAGTAGATGGGACCGCGATTGGAAGCCATCATCGACGATCGCTCGGAGCGCACCACCAGCCAATTCACGGAGATCTTGACACTACTCCACAGGCTGACGAGGCGCGTGGACCACCTGGAGAACAGAGTGGGCGATCCTAAACGCCGAGTGCCGGCGGGAGGGACGAGCGATGAACCACGACGGGTGCCGACGCCAGAACAGAGGTCAGCGCCGGAGTTGAGGCCAGAATCCAGAGGCGATTCAAGGTTCGAAGGCGAACCATGACGATCCAGCCAACTCCACGATCACCGTGTCGGTGAGGAGGGCGGTCGGAGGGGAAGAGAGCAGGAACCGAGTCGTTTCGACGAGCCACAACGGAGGGAACATCGCGATCGCGGTTACGACGAGTACCAAGAGAGAACACATGAGACCTGGTCCGACGAGAACGCTCGGGAAGAACGCCACGATCGCCGGCGAGACAAACGTTGGGGATGCGAGCGCGAGGCCTGGAACGAACAGAAGCAACGCCACCAAGACCACCGAGTCCTCAAATGAGGAGAGGATGACTCATGGCAGGGACGTGATAACCATTTCCACGAGCCATGACCGAAGCACTGGAACAACATTGATCACCGTGATGCCGGGAGAGCTCCACCATGCCGTGAGGCGAATGCTTGGCCCGAAAGGGAGACGGACCATGGAGATCCATGGTCGGATCCTCGACGGCGCCCTGATAACACTAAGATAAGTTTCAAAACGCCTCAATTGCAATTTCCATCGTTTGATGGTACAAGATTACAAGTTTGGCTCCGTAAATACGAGCACTATTTCTTTCTGTGTGCAGTGGACGACCACCTGCGCGTCTGTCTGGCCGTGATGCATTTCACCGGCAAGGCAGAGGTGTGGTTCCAGGATCACCAACGCGGTCGTAGAATCATTTCCTAGGAGAAACTCGTACGGGACCTACTCCTGAAATTCGACGAAGGCAAGATGGAAGACGTAGTAGCCCTGTTCAAACAGCTCAAGCAAGAAACCACGGTGCTAGACTATGAGGACCGCTTTGAAGCTATGAAAAGCCGAATGTTGACAAGAAATGCAACCCTGGACGAAGAATTTTTCATATCCAGCTTCATCAGTGGATTGAAGGATAACCTCAACACAGCCGTGTACACGTTGGAGCCGGAATCAATGGGAAGAGCAATGTTCTTGGCGAGAATGGAAGAGCAACGCCTGGGAGAACAACGCTCAAGCAACCGATGAGGACAATCGACGGCGAGAGCGCTGTAGACTCTGATACAGCCGTCGCGACTGCGACCAAGCACGAGCAGTGGGCCCCAACTACCGCACATGATGGAAACGGACCCGGGCCCCCAAGAGACAGAGCCCAAGCCGTAGGCCCAAGCACCATCAACAAACGAGCCCCGCCAGTCAGAACCATTGACTCGGCGTACTATGCAGAGAGAAGGAGACAGGGCCTCTGCTACACTTGCCCATACCAATACTCCAAGGTCCATGTGTGCCCAAACAAGAGGCAAATATTCAGACACACGCGTGGGC
Organism: Erodium maritimum; assembly: GCA_963921825.1. Classification (NCBI taxonomy): domain Eukaryota; kingdom Viridiplantae; phylum Streptophyta; class Magnoliopsida; order Geraniales; family Geraniaceae; genus Erodium; species Erodium maritimum. Next base: position 122,700,154 of record OY997588.1, on the reverse strand, counting down.
ACGAGGAAGAAGATGAGGAATCCGATGAAATGGAAGAAGAGGACTGGTTAGACCTGAGGAAGGTGGAGCCTACCACTTGGGAAGTTATGGACTTGGTCGGCGGTGGGGTTCGAGAGGAATCACTCAGATCGGCTAACGTAGGCCACACACCGATGTTGAGGGTGGAGGCGGTCATGAAAGGAGCTCTGATTTCAGTCTTGGTAGACACTGGGGCGACATCGTGCTTTCTCGACGACCATGTAGCTCAAAAATTGGGGGTGGTGGTGTTTCCGGCACCAGTAGCACACATTCAGCTTGGGGACGGAAACAAGTTCGTGTGCACATGCTAGAGCCTCATCGAGTGGTCCTTTGGCGGCTATCGATTTGCTTGGGAAGTCTTGGTAATGCCATTGGGAGACTGTGAGATGGTTCTGGGTACAGATTGGATGAGATCGGTCAACCCCATAACTTTCGATTTCATCGAGAGAACCATCACAATAAGGGTGCAAGGGAGAGACCAAGCTCTAGGAGAAAAGAGATACGAGCCAATGGTGCGTTTAGTGGGGGGAAAGAGATTAAGAAGGAGGTCAGAGAGGGAGGTTCTCTCTTTTTGGCTCAATTTTGTGTCAAGAGGAAAGAATTGGAAGAGAGTACGGAGGGAGCATCACAGCTGCAACAATGTCTGGATTTGTTTGCTGAAATATTCCAGGCACCAAAATGTCTGCCGCCCCGGAGGGAGCACGACCACAAGATTCCCCTTCTCCCTGACGCCAGACCTCCCTCTGTTAGACCCTACCGGTATAGCAGCGAACAAAAAGACACGATTGAATCCATGGTGAAGGAAATTCTCGAAGCAGGCATCATCTAGAACAGTTCCAGCCCGTTCTGATTTCCAGTTCTGTTGGTGAAGAAGAAGGACGGCACTTGGCGATTTTGTATCGATTATCGGGCGCTGAATGAGATCACGGTGAAGGACAAATTACCAATACCGACGGTGGAAGAACTCTTGGACGAGCTCGTCGGAAGCTATGTCTTTTCCAAAATTGACCTTCGAGCAGGGTACCATCAGATCTGGATGGGCGCCGGCGACGAACACAAGACGACGTTCAGAACCCACGCCGGCCACTACGGATTCAAGGTAATGCCGTTCGGATTGACCAACGCGCCTTCCTCATTTCAAAGCCTCATGAATCACATCTTCAAGGACTGCCTGAGGAATTTCGAACTCGTCTTCTTCGATGACATCCTCGTGTACAGCAAGGATATGGAGTCACACGTGCGCAACCTGCGTATGGTCTTCGAGAGACTCAGGGAACAGACATTGTTCGCCAAAAGGTCCAAATGCTTCTTTGGGGTGAGCTCGGTGGAGTATCCGGGCCATATTATCTCTGGCGCCAGCGTAGGAACCAACCCAGAAAAGGTCAGAGCGATGGTAGAATGGCCCGAGCCCAAGTCAGTGCGCAAGGTCAGAGGCTTCTTGGGGTTAACTGGGTATTACCGACGCTTCGTGCAAGGGTATGTGCAAATTGCAAGACCATTGACGAACTTGCTGAAAAAGACAAGCATATTACGATGGGGGGAAGAAGAGAAAAAGAGCTTTGAAAAGCTCAAGGTCGCCATGAGCACTTCCCCCGTACTTGCACTACCCGACTTCACTAAACCTTTCGTGGTTGAGACAGACGCCTCCGACAATGGCATAAGAGCTGTATTGATGCAGGAGAGTTGGGCCTTAGCCTTCCTAAGCAGCGCTTTGGGACCAAAAAGAGATGCTTGCGATGATTCTAGCAGCGCATAAATGGAGGCAATACCTACAACAAGGAGAATTTGTGGTGCACACCGATCAGCAGAGCTTAAAGTTCTTGCTGGAACAGAGGCTTGTGACATCGTTCCAGCACAAGTGGCTATCCAAAATGCTGAGCTATCCTATCGCATTGAATACAAACCAGGGAAGACAAACAGAGTGGCCGGAACCCTCGCCGGAGTCATATCGAGCCAGGCTGGAGCTCGGGCTCGCCTGAGCCACGGGCCTTGGGCCAGGATGGCCATTGGGCCAGGACATGCTTTGGGCCCGGACGGCCTTGGACAAGGACACGAGTCTCGGGCCAGATCCAGACTGGGCCTTGGGCCAGACCAGATTTGGTTGGGCCTCGGGCCAAACCAGGCCTTGGGCCAGGCCCAGGTCTCTGGACCGGTCCTGACTCGGGTCTGGACCTGATCTGAGTCGGGTCTGGAGTCGGATCTGGGTCGGGTCTGGGGCCGGGTCCAGGGTCGGTTCTGGGTCCGGTCGGGTCTGGGTTTTGGACCGGGTCGGATTCGGGTCTGGTTCTCGGATTCGGGTCGGATCCGAATCAGGACAGTTTATTTAATTATTTAATTAATTTAAATTAAAGGATTAAAGGTTTTAAAGAGTAAAAATTCATCGGACTTAATTGATAAAATTAGAGGACTGTTACGGACTGGACCGAGACTGATTACCGTCCTTATGTGTTAAAACCAGGCTTTGACCTCGATCGTGGAGAAGACCGGAGGTAGGCCCAGACGTCAACAGCTAGGAGACGTAACATGTAGGATGTGATTCACTAGAATACCTGCTTTCAATACTTGGGAAATTGTCGTGCTGGTAGAATGGCCATGTCGAGCCTTAGGGTTGCGTGCTGATTGAGATGCATGATGCATGTTATAACTGTTGTGTGAGAGTCTAAATAAGATTATACTCGGTGTAGCATGTTGTGACTGTGTGTGGGCAAGTGTGTCGTGTTTGATATGATGTGAACCCTTGGTTGTGATATGATCGGGTGAGTGATAGACCGATTGTGTGTTATGGTGAGTTGGCCCGGTTGGTATACAGAGGTCAACTATAGCATTGTGATGCGTGTTATACTCTTGATGCGTGTTCCAAGAGGAGGCGTAACTCGTGTGATGCCTACACCAAGGGATAGTTCCGGTGCACGTTATTGAGGCCAAGGATAGCGTGTTAGATACCCCGATTCTTCGTGACGGGAAGGCGTACGACCGAGGTATGTGCCGGTCCAGTATGCGTGAGGCCCTGATTCTACGTGACAGGAAGACGTCTGACTGAGGGATTTCTGGTCTGGGATGTTACCCCGATTCTATGTGACGGGAAGATGTCGGGACCGATGCTTCGTGTTCTAGTACGACATAAATGGAACGGATTGTGATAGCCGGAGACGTTGGGAATGGTTGTACTAAGTTTTGTGTGGGTCTGATGTGTGTGTTGTGCGTGCTGTTTGGCTTTGTGCGTTGTTTTGGGTGTGATTATGGTCTTGTGAGAGTGTTTAGTGACTCGAGATGTTGTTATACCTGAATTCTTTGTTTTTCTGTGCGAGTTCACACGTATGGTCGGTTGTAAGATAATCGTGAGCGTTGTCCTTTAAGAATCGTTAGGTGACGAGTACCAAGAGCAAAAGTGAGTTAAGTGTTTGTTTTCGGCTCTTTTGAGTTTGATTTACGGGTTGTACCCGAGTGAAGGTCAGGCGTTGCCTTGGGTTGCTTGTGGTTGGTGGTTAGCTATGCTTTGCTCGTATGCCCTAATTGGACGGTTACTCGTGGTATTGAACTGATGTTCATAGCCTTAACTATTGTTCCTACTTGGCGAAAGCTCACCCCTTACCTTGTTGTGTTTAAGGTCTTGAGCGGGACTTATACTAGCTGGATGCTCGCTGCTTGGGAGCTTACGAGGGTCCTAGGCTAGATTGTTTAGCGACGTACTGTTTACCTTTTCATACTTTTTTTACTTCGTACTTTTTACCGAGCTGTTGACTCGTGTCATTATTTGGAGATTTAAAACTGCTATCTGAAACCCCTTTTATTATTAAATTGCTTTAATTATCTTTTATTTAAGTTCACGTCTCGAGTCCGGTCAAAACCGGATTTGGGGCGTGACAAACTCCGGGCGACATCAGTGGTGGTGCCGACGTGGATAAGCGAGGTGGTGGCTAGCTACGAGGGGGACACAGAGGCAGAAGGCTTGATTCAGCAACTTGTAGTGAGCCCTCTAGCACTTCCAGAGGTGGAGCTGAAACAGGGTATGTGGTGGCTCAGGGAATGATGTATACTGGATCATCCAATGGGGCTCGCAAACGGATCTTGCACGTGTCGACGTTGGGGGGACACTCAGGAGTCCGAGCCACAACCAAGAGGGTGCAAACTCATTTCTGGTGGCCACACATGGCGTAGGAGATCAAACAGTTCGTAGCGGCCTGTGATACATGTCAGCGGTGCAAGGCCGAGACGGTGGCGTAGCCTGGGTTGCTGCAACCATTGCCCATACCCACGCGACCCTGGCTCGATGTCTCCCTGGATTTCATAGAGGGACTTCTACAATCGGAGGGAGTGGACACCATCTGGTCATCGTCGACAGGTTCTCTAAATACGGGCACTTTGTGGGCCTTCGCCACCCATTCACGGCGTCGACAGTAGCTCAGGCCTTCCTCGATAGCATCTACAAACTACACAGAGCGCCCATAACGACGGTCTCTGATCGGGACCGTGTCTTCGTCAACCAATTCTGGCGCGAGCTGTTTCGACTTCTCGGATCGCATCTACACATCTCGTCGGCCTACCACCCACAAACCGACGACCAAATAGAAAGAGTGCACCAGTGCCTCAAGGGATTCCTTCGCCTGAACTCCCATCACCTACCTAGGCACTGGGCGCGATGGCTCTCACTGGCTGAGTATTGGTACAACACAGCGTACCACACCACACTTTAATCGACGCCCTTCGAGGTTCTGTACGGCCACCCAACGCTGTCACCGGCCACCTCAATCTTCACAACCATATTAGGCGTGGTCGAGTCCTTTGCATGAAACAGAGAGGCGATATGGAACCTCATCCGCGACAATTTGGTGTTAGCCCGAGACAGAGCCAAGGCACAGGCAGACAAACACAGATCGGAGCGTGAGTTTTTCGTCGGGGACTGGGTCTTCCTGCGTCTGCAACCATACCGTTAAAGCACAATCGCCCTCCGCCGTAACCTCAAGCTCGCATCGAGGTATTTCGGCCCATTACAGATTTTGGCACGCGTCGGAAAGGTCGCCTATACGCTGCAGTTGCCGGAGTCCTCCCGTATCCACCCTACCTTCCACGTATCATTGCTGAAGAAAAGGATCAGAGACGGGAAAGTGGCATCGACGACCTTGCCAGAGACGACCGAGGCGGGTAACTCAAGGTGGAACCAGTAAAGGTGCTCCAACAATGCTCGATAAAGAGGAACAACGTGGCGGTGGTCCAAAAGATGATCCAGTGGTCGGAATCGATGTCGGAGGACGCCACGTGGGAAGATATCGCGACCCTCAAGGTGCGCTTTAAGGGACGGAGCTTCGATGTCAAGGCTTGAGGACAAGTCGGTGCTGAGGAGGGGGGAATTGTCGAGATCGCTTCTCCAGTCAATGGTCAGCGCTTCTAGAAGGACGACGTGGCAGGGGTTGTTACGGCCACTCAGGCCGGTATAGTTTCTGTTACGCCACGTGGCTAGGTTGTTACTGATAGACGTCATGTGGCCAGGGTATAAGTAGGGTCGTCGACCACGTAGACCTCATCTTGTTCATTGCATTGAGTCTGTAGAGAGAGAGCTTGAGAGCTATAGTTCTAGGCTGTAATTGCCAATTCTTCAATAAACAGAGTTGAGTTCCTAACAGCAAATAAGTAAAATGTTAAACAAGTTCTGTTTTATCTCATGTGTTGACAGAGATGATTCGGTGTGTTGACCGTGTTTTCAGATATCGATCTCGCTGGTCCCATTTCTCCTTGATCTTGTCGCGATCGCGGCAAGATCTCGGGATATTTAGACCCCTGCTTACAATATTAAAAAATCTGCAGAATGATTTAGATGCTTAGTTATTGCGTTGAACATAGAGCATGATTTAACATGTGAGTCTATTCTACAATTATTGTAATTGATGGTATTTAGGGGTTCTTAATAAACATTTTTTTTAATTTCAGGTATGAACCAGTTTTGGTACAAGAGATGCTCACTCTTCTTATTCAGAAAATCAAAGAAAGGCGATTTTGTGGGCTCAGTAGAGCTGAAAGTGTGAAAAGAGAGTTGATTCATAGGTTAGTTGTAGGAGATGCTACTCATAGTCAGTTGGTCAAGTCTCTCCCTCGCGATCTTTCTAAATTTGATCAGCTCCAGGATATTCTGGACACCATAGCTCAATACTCCAACCCATCTGGCATTAATCAGGTTTTTACCGTGGCTTTTATCTTCTGTCCGTGTTTGTATTATCCAAGGTTCTAAATAATGTCAAGGTGAAATATCGGCAAGGTATCCTTTTAAGGTTATTTCAATTTAATGAGAAGACATCGGCAAATTGCATTTTTGTATTTAATATATATAATACATAGGTTAATAACAAGTGACAAAAGAAGTTCATATTTGCTATTCATCTTACAAAAGAGGTCACCTTCAAACCCTAGAAGATCAGAACTCGAGAGAACAAATCTGAGAGAGAGAAATGGTTGGCTTAAGTGGGTTAATCGCGTAAATAAGAAAAAGGTTAAAATTCGGGTTAAATATCGAAACTTACTCTTAAGTATTGGTCACGAACACTACACGACCTAACGTTTCAAAATGACAGATGCACTACCTTGTATTGGTCACACGATTCTGTTAGTAAAAATGGACGGAATATTCTATTGTGTTAAACAGATGAGGTCATGTGAGATTTAATGGATTGTGAAATGACGATCTTGCCCTTACTTATTTGACCTTTATATATTTTATAAAGAACAATAACGAGGGTACAATGGTAATGTTCCTTATCAAATGTATAAAGGTCAAATAAGTAAGGGCAAAATCGTCATTTTACCATCCATTAAATAACTAATGAGGTCATATGACTAAGGGAATGGAATATTCCGTCCATTTTTACCAATAGAATCGCGTGACCAATACCTAAGGTAGTGCATTTGTCATTTTGAAACGTTAGGTAGTGTAGTGTTCGTGACCAATACTTAAGAGTAAGTTTCGATATTTAACCAAAAAGTTATGTTTTATCTCATTTTCAGAGTGTTTTTTCTTTTCTTTTTTTGATCAGCAATTTTTGTTTTTATAAAAGCTAGCTTTCGAAGTGAAAGACTAAGCCAAGGGATATACCCTCAAGAAATTACAACCAAACAGTGCCTATAAATAGACACAACTAATAACTTGTCGTGCAAGGCAAGACACCAAAACAAGTTCAAAAATACAAATTCCCCTTACAATGGAAACGAAACTTGACTTGCAAGGCAAGTACCTACCCGAACCAACCCAAAATACTAGCAGGACCCTTGATTAGCCCCCAACATTTAGGTATCTCCCAAACCATCTCAGTAAAACAATCAACCTATTAGACTAATTTGACCCAAACCAGTATTGAGAAGCATAACAGCACGATACCATGCTAACAGAACCAGTAACAACACATTCAGTAGAGACTTCAGAAGCCAAGAGGACCAGAATTTTGTAGCTCTAACCCTTGAGTAGTAGCTGCACAGTCTGTAGTCCTTCTTGGATCACTCAGCTGTTGTATTTTGTGATAGCACAGTATTACTCCCAGCCCAAGCACATTTCCAGCTGCAAAGTACACTTTATAACCCAAGAAAACCTTCCATCCTATTGTAAGGAAGCCAAACTCAGAAGACTTCAACCAGTTCTTTATAGGAAAATTCTCCCCAAACCAGTAAAACCTGTTGACATTGCAAAACAAAAACAGTAGTATTCCAATAGAAAAATCAAAAGCCCTCAACCTAAGAAGATCAGATTCTACCCGCACTCCAAAGTAATAATCAAGCAAAGAACTGAAGCCCCCTCTCCCTTAAAACAAATCCAACCATGTATCCCATCATGAAAATAACAGACCTCACCAATAGCTCACAACACTCCCCAAGAATCACCCCACCAAACCACCCTTAAAAAAACCCAGAAGAAAGAGATCATGTCAGCAACCTGTTTGATAATTTGAAACCACAGCTCTGAGGACTAGTTATCCAGGACAAAAAAGAGAAGGATTGATTCTTCTTAAATTTGGCCCAAAGTAACTGATAGGACATGTTTTGTATCTGTTGTAAGACTTCTTGTGGGTGAACAGAGGTGTTTCTGAATATATAGTTGTTTCTACAAAGCCAGATCTTCCATAGTGTTATAGATGAAATCAGGTTCCAATGAGAGCTGTTGAAGGATACTCCCAATTCATTCCAAGCCACAAACCAATCTTTGATATTCTCATTACAGGCTATGCTTATACCCCACCAATCCAAGCATAGAGACCAGATATTCCAAGACATAAAACACCCCAAAAGTAGGTGATCAATCTCCTCAGGATCATCTTGACAGAAGGGGCACCATATGTTTGTGTTATAATTCCCCTAGCCAGTAAGAAACATTTAGTTGGGATAGCTTGCATACATGCTAGCCATACAAATGCTGCAACCTTAGGAGGGAGAATTGGAGCCCAGAGTGTTGACTCGGCGAGCTGACCACGTCGATCTCGGGATATTTAGAACCCTGGTTCGAAGTCATCCTAACCACTTGGGAGTAGGAATTGCATTCTCTTTATTTGTAGGAATGAAAATAGGCACCCCTGAAAAATTATCTACTCTACTTACTATCATTCCAAACATCAATGTTAGTATTATGTACTCTACTTATTATAATTTCAAACATCAATATTATGTTTGCTTGTTAAGTTTGGGATAACTTCAAAAATCCGTATAAAACTATACGCGTTTATCTCCTACATACCCACTTCTATTTTTATTTCATACGACCCCCCAAACTATCAATATTTTATCACTGTTTGATTTTCTGTCAGTTTTTCTGTTAGTTTTTTAGAAATAACGAAAATACCCCTACCCTTATAACCCCAATATCAACCATGACATTCACATAATTACGAAAATGCCATTACACATAAAATAAGAAAAATAAAAATTAATTTTTATTTATTTTCAGAAAATAAGAAAAATAATTATTTTTTTCTTATCTGCTAAAAGTAAATAAAAAAATAATTATTTTTTCTTATTTCCTTATTTTTTGAAAATAAAAAAATAATAATTATTTTTTCTTATTTTTGAAAATAAATAAAAAATAATTATTTTTTATTATTTTCAGAAAATAAATAAAAACTAATTTTGATTTCTTATTTTTCTTATTTTATGTGTAATGGCATTTTCGTAATTATGTGAAAGTCATGGTTGATATTAGGGTTTATAAGGGTAGGGGTATTTTTGTCATTTCTGAAAAAACTGACAGAAAATCAAATGGTGATAAAATATGGATAGTTTGGGGGGTCGTATGAAATAAAAACAGAAGTGGGTATGTAGGTGATAAACATGTATAGTTTTATGCGGCCTTTTTGAAGTTATCCCATTAGGTTTTAACCTTTTTTCCTTTGCCTCTGTTTCTTTCTCTCCCACTCAACCACCTTTTCCCAAATGAAAAAAACCCTCCAAAACGAGTTTCTTTATAACTATTGCTTAGAGTCACAAACTACATTCTAATCTAGATCAATATGTTATTTTTTAGTGTCACAAAACTACAATGTACTCTAAATCACTATATACTACAATGTACTCCAAATCACTATATTTTGTTAGATTGATTTCTAATTTGAACTACACTGATTTTATCTGTCTTTTCTTTTGGGATTTCAGGCTATGAAGAGGCTTGGTGCTGAACTGTCAAGTAAGGAGTTTCCAGTCTTGTGAAATATTGGTTGATCCTGAAGTTGATTCAGAGAACAAGGTCTTGAAAGCTGAGCAAGATCTCCAGGTTTATACTACTTATGTTGTTTCCACTGGTATGAATTCCAAACTTCATGGGATAAAAATATCATAATATATGATTTTATTTGCAGAAGAATACTAACTTGATAATTGAAGCGTAGTCGTTGTTTGTTGAAGTTTTATGAAATATTGGTTTCCATCAGTTTCCAGCTTTGAAGAAGCCACTGGTTTGGCCTTCAGATTTATGATGGTAGGAGAAAAGATATGCAAAAATATGATTTCTATCAGTTTCCATCTTTCAAGATACCACTGGTTGTTTTTCAAATTTATGATCGGTAGAACAAAAAATAATGCAAAGATGTATGCTCTCAGCAAGGAGGTTGCACAATATATCGATTTTGTTTTTTAGATATTGAAGAGTATACCAAGCTTCCTGACAAAACGTTAACATGTTAGTTAGTATTATTTAGTTTGATCTTCATTTTGTTACAGAAATTCATTTGTTTTACCTTTTCTAATAGGAAAAATGTCCTGTAAACTGATTGTAATTTGACATGGAACAAGATAAAAGGCTTGCAACTTTGGTTCGTGTTTGCTTTTTTTTCCCCATTATATTCTATCCTTGATTTGGTCAATTGAAATCCCGAGGTTCTTCAATGAGTTGTGGTAAACAAAATCCTGAGGCGTTTCAATGAGTTGGTCTTTTTGAGAAAAAGAAAACGATGGTGCTTTGGCTGACATCCATATTTCAACAAACAAAGTGTATCCATTCAAGTGTATCTTGTATGATTGTTTTTGTTAATACAGAGTGAATGATTTGTTTACCTCTCCCAAATTGGTTGGGACATGCCTGGTTTCTCACACACGAAGAGTATCCACAATAGGAGTCGGGTTCAGAGAGGCCGATTAGGGTAGATTTAGGGTTGGGTTCGTTGTTGCTTCATAATGGAGGTCGGATTCAATTGGTCGTTTCTGACGAAAATAGATAGATTGCAGGAGCAGAAACGCTAAGGGAGAAGAAAAGAGGAGAGAGAGGAAGAAAAAGGAGGGAGAGAATCAGCGTCGGATGATTCTTCAACCGTCGAGAGAGAATCTGAGACGTCACCTTTTCGTCACTTTATGACCGAATCGACGACAGTTTTGACGCCTACTATGGGTGTGGGTCTTCTAACTGTTACTTCACCTCCTCAGTGGACTATGAAGAAGCATTTCAAGGAGTATGAGGATGATACAGTCCTTCCTACAAGGAGAAGGGTCTCTTTTAGTGTGTCATACGGATCCTATCACTCATTTCGATAGAAAAAATTTGTTCTTATTTGTATCTCGTGCCTTTGCTGCTTGGATAGACATTTAGATTATATGATGTACAAAAAGTTTTTGGGTTAATTATCTTTTGTACCCATTCTAATTGGTAACACATCATCATTAGTACCCCAAAGTTTTATAATGTCTAATAAGAGTCCTTACATTTCGGTAACACACATTTAGTACTCTTTATAAATTGATCACACATCATTTAATATTCTTTATATATTGATAACAGAATAGTTACATACCTTATGAATTGGTTACAGAACATCAAAATAGTATAAACTTGACCAAAATTTTTGTTAAATGTGTTGCCAATACATAAAGGTATTAAATATATGTTACTAATACATAAAGAGTACTGAAGACAATTAAGCCAAAAAATTTCTATATAGGGGAACAAAGTTGTCGAAAAATCAACAAAGCCCATGATTAAAAAAATTTGGTCGTGTATTTTTTTCTAATGTTCTCCATTCTACATCCTAAATCATCCTCATATGATCAAGCAAAACTTTATTTTACAAGGGATAAAAAGGTCGTATTGTGTATTATTGCAAATATCATATATAAAAGGTGACTATTTAAATATTGATTAATTAGTCACGAAATATGTGGATTGATTGAGTTACGAAGTCTAATTTAGGGTAATTGTGTAAGAAAAGGAAAGAGAAGGGGTTAAAGTGAGAGAAATTATTACATAAGGTTAGGGTGAAAATGGGAACCCAGTAAAAGTAGGAGGGATGTATATAAGGATGAATTGATCCCGTTCTGTGCTTGGAATTTGGAAACCCTTAGAGCATGTACAACAGAAAGGACCTTGGTCAGGGAGTGGGAGTGCATACCTTGTGCTGACTGGACAAAAGTCAGGGAGTGTGAGTGCAGAATAGTGGGTGTTTTGCAACAGTGCTGAACCTTGAGGTCTTGGGAGTGCAGAACAGTGCTGACTGGATTATTAATTTGTTATTTTCCTGTTTTATTTAATTCGTTATCAGATACCGTTTAATTTAGTCATAATTTAAACAATTTTGGAAATAAATAATTAAAGACAACCAATAATTAATAAATAAATTCAACACGAATATAAATGAACTTCTAATTTTATTCAACCCCTTTTCATACAACCCAAAACAAACCAGCTCCAAGAGCACAAACGACTACTCGTCGTCGTCACGGAAACCAGCTCCAAAGCGATCCCATAAGTGCTCCATAAGATCTTGTTGTAGTTGATGGTGGATCTCAGGATTTATGACACTTTGTTGAGCATCCAGTCGTTGCTGGTATGGCAATGGCCCTGGTCCGTGGTGCCATCGTTCCGGTGGTGTCCAATTCGGCATTTCTGGAGGTTGCGCCCACAACAACTCCTCCTCCCCATACTCGTACCGCTCGCGCTCATCCTCCACAATCATGTTGTGTAGAATTATGCAAGTGTGCATGATATCAGCCAAAGTGTGTTTGCTCCAACTACAAGCGGGACGGGAGATGATGTGCCACCTTGCTTGAAGTACTCCAAAAGCTCTTTCAATATCTTTCCGAGCACCTTCTTGGCATCTAGCAAACAACTTCTCTTTGGGCTCGTAGGGATGCCGAATAGTCTTCACGAACCGTTCCCATGCTGGGTAAATGCCGTCCACCAAGTAATAAGGTCGGTCGTACCGATGGCCGTTGATCTCGTACTCAACAGCAAGTTCTTGGCCGTAGTAAGCGTCTTGGAATAAGTGGATGTGGTTGAGGACGTTGATGTCGTTGTTCGATCCAGCCATCCCGAAAAATGCATGCCAAATCCATAAATCACGGGACGCTACAGCTTCAAGCATAATCGTCTTCTCCCCGTGGTGACTTCCCCGTCCATGGGCTCCCTGCGATTCGGTTGGGCAATTCTTCCACTTCCAATGCATACAGTCAAGACTCCCCGCCATTCCGGGAAACCCTCGACCATACCCTTCTCGGAGTAAGCGGTCCATGTCAGCAGCTATGGGTGTACGCTCGTACTCGGCTCCGAATACCTGAATGACGGCCTTGCAAAACTTACGTAAACATTCAAGTATGGTGCTTACCCCAATGCGCAGAGTTTCGTCCAATGAATCGGCCGAGGACCCATACGCAAGCATCCATATAGCGGCGGTGCACTTCTGCTCCGTTGATAAGCCCGGCCGTGAGGCAGCGTCGGGCCTCCATCCAATGAAGTAAGGGTCGTGAGCCTTCACCGCGTCCATAATCCGTTGGAAAAGTGGTCTGCACATACGGAACCGACGCCTGAACATTTCAGGACCATAAAGGGGTTGTTCGGCAAAATAGTTCGCCATCAACTGCATGTGGGCTTCCGCACGATTTCTGTTAATCTCTCGGCGCATGGCCCTCTGGAACCTTGGCATTACTGCCTGCATCTGCCTCTCCATCATCCGCCGGAAACGTCGCACAGCTGGCTGCATTTGGGCCCTCATCTCCTCATATGTCGGCAGTTGGGCTGCCATCTCCGCATGCGTCGGCATCCGGGGAGCCAGCTCCTCGTACGTCATCTCCTCAGCGTCGGACATAACCTCGTCGTCGGACATTTTCGAAAATAACGAGTAGGAAGTGAGAATGAAAGAGTGAAAATAGAGAATGGTGTGAGAAAAATGAGAAGTGGGGTTGGGTATTTATAGGGATAAATTGTATATGATTTTTGAATTAAAAAAAAAAACTAGTCGTTTGAGGTGCAACGGTCGGGACACGTGGCACGCCCACAGGCTGCAGCGCAGCTGGAGCGCGCAGGCGCGTCCAACGCGCTCGGCCAGCGATTGCGGAGCGGGAGCGGGACCGGGATTTTGGGCGTCTGCAGCGGACCGGCCAGCGGGGAACGTTCCCGGAGCGCGCGAAATGGGGCGCGGGTGCGTATCGTTGTTCTTGCTCTTATTTCCATAGTTTTGAAAGGATGGACGTTCCGCGTGAATGGTGGATAAAGAATTGTATATTGGCAGAGGAAGGCGTGGAGAAGGAGGAGATCAAAGGTGAGGATCTGACGAGCGTGATGTTCGTGAAAGTGCGTAATAAGAAGGGTCGTCCTCACTGCGACGTCTACGGCGACGTCTCCTTCAAAGTCGGCAACAACGAGGTCAAGCTTTACAGCCGTAACAGGGACAACTCCGACCTTCTCGATCTGACCGATTACTACGACGGCAGTTACCTCTCCCTCTCCGACCGCCATGAATCTCCACCACCTCTCGGTGCCGTCTCTGACTCCAATCGTCTACATGTTAAGATGAAATTGTACGAGAAGGGTTCCGAAAAAGATAAGTTGGTCGCCAATACAGAGCGCTACCACTACTACGGTGATGAGGATGATGATGAGGTGGACTCGAGCTATTATTTTGTTGTTCCGGGCAAGCACGGATTCGAGCTTGTCGTGTGTTACTCTGTGGTCTTTGGTGCTCGTGCTGAGGTCGAGGTTATGATCAAGGAGGGAGAAGGAGGAGGAGGAGGTTCAATCCCCTTTGGGGGGAAAATAGCGGCTTATCAGTTCTTGGAGGATCTGCCACCACATTTTTCCACTGGCATATCAGTTACATCACTGATAAACATAGATAGAGGTCATGCAGTGACTTTGAATGTTGGCGAGTCTTTTGTTCTCAATCGGAGGTTTGTAGTTGTGCCCATGCGGTACGACAAATATTTGGCTATTTGCATTACCCCTCGAACTGGTGAAGTTACCCCTGCAATTGATGAAGTCGATGAAGCCGAACGAATAGCCGCTGCAAAGCATTATCTTTACTTTCCCCTGAGTTGTGTCACTGAAGGTGTATTCTCCACCAACAAAAATATGACTCATACCAAGCATTTCAAACACTCTTCCGGGATAGAATTCCATGCATCTATCAAATTTTGTCCTTGAAGAGGTTACTATAACTTCTCTCGTTCATCTTTATTGACTCACTTATTTGATATGCCTATTTGAGTAAGAGAACATTAGTAACATGAAAGATAAAATAAATAAAAAACATGTCCTTTATTTCATAATGAGGGATTCTTTAGTAGTAGGGGTAGTAAAGGCAATTGGCATTCTTGTGATGTTCTGGTTTTTTATAATCTTAGATTATTGATTGAATCACTTCATTGAGTAGCGAATTGCAGTTTCAGCATGCTTTTGTATTCCACGGCTTCATTGTTGCTTCCTGTTTGTTTCACTGGTCCCGTTGCTCAGAGCATGAGCATGATGATGGAGGAGGTCTCAATTAGCCATATATATATATATTTCATTCGCTTTTCTGCTCTTCTAGAAGTGTGTGATGATGCTTTCTGAAACATATAAATATCAGAAGCTGTTGTACTCTGTAGTTGAAGTTGAACTTATGCTTATGTAGCATGCTGAAACTCGTGTTAAGCTATTACGTCTTAAGTTAAACTTGTGTTTATATGATCATGACATTTGTCTGTCTTTATGCTTGTGTAGAATGCTGAAACTTGTGTTAAACTATTATGTCCTAAGTTAAATTTATTGTATACAATCTTGGTATTAGTCTGTTTTTATGCTTATGTAGTATGCTGAAACTTGTGTTGTACTAATCTTGTCTCATGTTAGATGTATCCTTATGTAATCATGGCATTTATCTGTTTTTCTCCTTATCCTTGTGTAAGGATGGCACAATTATCTGTGTTTCATTTTCTATCAATCTGACCAACCGTTGAGATGTTTATCTTCTACTTCACCCATAGTTGCCTTGAGGAATGAGACTGGTATTTGCATATTTGATGCTGGCAACGTAATTGCTTTGCTTGTATCATATTTTGAAGGATGGACTTAGTGAGCTGCACGTTCCTTATGCCTACGGTTTTGCAATTACCTTACTAACGGTTTATTTCATGATTGAATGTTTTTTGGCTTTTTGCTTTCAACGCGTTATTCTACTGAGTAATATCCAATCATTCCTCATACGTAGTTGCCATATTGGCTGCCTAATATGTCTCTCTTTTGACAAATCTCTAGTTTCATCTGTACAGGAAAAAGGTATTCTGAAGAGAATTGGATGCAATACCACTGGCAAAACCATTGTTATAAAGAGTGAGTGATCTTATTCTACTCCTCATGACAATTGTTCTAGACTTTAATCGCATTAGCTGTTGGAATGATTAAATTCCCCAACAAGCTTAAGTGCAATATTTGTTAACAAGCCATGACTATGAAGGTAACTACATAATATTCCGTTTTTCTGTTTTTGTTGCAACCTTCATATGTGAATGGTGTAGCTTTTTAGGACTTGGCGAGGATATGAATATAAATGGACTAATTTTATCTATTTGTAAAGGGTTTGTCTTTTGACAGCTTAAGGATGTGGAGCATGATATGAGTTGCCAAACCCAAATTTCGTATGCCACTTCCATCACACTTTGTCACTGGAGCAAGATAAGAAACATTATAATTACATGACCAAATTCCTTCTTAAAACATTATGATTACATGATCAAATGCCTTCTTGCCTTCTTAATTTCAAGGAACAGTGTATTGTGGTTTGGTACACAATAGAATAAGTTCAATGGGTTTTCTCCTTTTAAAGTTTTTTAATGTAGTAAGATGTTAGAATGAGGAAATAACATGCTAACATTAATACTATCAGTGGTTCAAAGCAATTGGATGTTTTGATAGAAAATGTATATCGATCTCTTGGCTGTAGGTTTTCTGATCTCTATTTGCTGAAAGGGCTATTATGTATGTAGTGATCAAGGTTTGAGGGATTATGGTTTTTATCATAAAATGGTAAAATAATGTCTGAAGTTGGAATCTTACAACCATGTGATTTTTTTCTGTTTGAAGGAAAAATTATATCAAATCACTATTCTCTTTGATTTCAGTTTGGTAATTGATTTCTATTTTCTGGATTTTAAGCTCTCTCTGAATACTCCCCATTTTGGGGTTGTGGTTTCAGGTAGCAATCAATGCACCGGTTGGCATCAATTTCTATTAGAGACATTGACAACCATGTCCTCTATTTCATCAAATTGTTTGGTTGATGTAGTTGTAGATTTCGGAAATTGAATACTGATACGTCATAATGTTCAAGCAGGATACTAAAATTACCTTCGAAATAGTTGTGCCTCCTGGAAATTTGTTGGAATTGTATCTGAGATTCCTTTTCCAGGTTAGTATTATTTTCCTCTGTCGCTAATATTTTTCTGCTCTGTTTGGTGTTCAGTATATGGTGAACTGGTAATGGCAGTCGGTACTAATACATAAATGTATGTAGTGATCAAGGTTTGTGGGAATATGTTCTTTATCGTAAATAGTAAAATAATGTGTGAACTTGGAACCGTACAGTTGAGATGTACAAATTACATACATTTCCACATATTAGCCATACTACACAATTGCTCTACAACTACTACATACATTTGTGAAGATGTATTAATTTGATTTTGACTGTAATTGTTAGGATGTTTATGTGTGACGATATTGGGTATGATGATGTGTCTGTATAAATTGATTTTAAAATGTATATTCCTCAACTCAAATTTTCAGGAAACCTTTTCTTCAGAGTAGTCGGAAACTCAGAGCATACCCACAGAGTCTTGTGGATTTGATCAAAATGGAAACTTTGGTGCTGGTTTGTCTGCATCTCCATCAATCACATCTCCAAAGTCTTCATTCCTAGATGAATTTGAACCCAATGAATTTGATCAAGGTGGAAGTTTTGTTGAGGGTCAGAGCAAGATTAGGAAATTTGAAGTGAAGCAACCTGACCAGGATGAGGTACAGGAGAAGAATCAGTGTGTCATCACATTAGAAATCGAGACCAAACCATCAGAGTATTGTGGATTTTATCTAAATGGAAACTTTGCTGTTGGCTTGTCTGTGTCTCCATCATTAGCATCGCCGAAGTGTTCATCCTAAGGAGAATAACCACTTACCTTCAGAACCTTATGGATTCAATCAAAATGGAAACTTTGGTGCTGGCTTGTCTGTGTCTCCATCGATGACATCTCCAGTCTTCAACCAAAGGAGGAGGCTCACTTAATGGATTTGATCAATGTGAAAGTTCTGTTAAGAGTCAGGACAAGATTAGGAAGTCTGAGGTGAAGGAACCTGAGGATGAGATACAGCAGAAGACTATCATGCCATCAAAAACTAAGAACAGGCCCTGAGAGTCTTGCTCATCTGATCAAAATGGAATCTTCACTGTTGAGCCATCTGCATCTCCATCTATGACATCTTCAATCTCAAGGAGAATTTGGAGATGATCAAAGTGAATGTTCTGCTTAATTGTCTCAACGTCCACCTTGTGATTGTGATCAAAGGGAAAAAGTTAATTCTCTCAATTCTTCAACCAAATCGGCATGACATGAAGAAATAGTAGACTATTTGGAAAAATCTATGGATGCGGAAACAACCATGACTCTGAAACTCAAAAGAAAGATGAGAAAGGCTGAAAGGGTTCATGATGAGGATGAGGACGGTGATGCTTTACAATATTATAATAGCAAATGCGCAATTTCATTATGTTTTTCTTTATTCACATATTAGAGTATAGTGTATTTGTCAATTTTTTTTTTAGTTTTGGTTATTTGGAATTGTATTCATGTAGCGAACTATTCGATATATTCAACTGTCGTTATAAAGGTGACATGTTACAACAAGCACCGTGTAAACTTGTATTTTGAAGAAAAACTGAAAAAATTAAATCGCGTATAGTTTTTAACATTTTGGTCGTGATTGATCACCATCAGTCACAAGTTATCTTTTTATTAATTATGAAGAAAAGAATAAAATAATCTAACTAACGATAAAGACACAATATATATATATATATATATATATACCAAGTACAATTCCATTTTCGGGTCAGAACGTAGAATCAATCTGGACCATTGATACCCAAATCGGATGGCCACCGAAATTCAGGGGGGGTGGGGGTGTGATTACGAAATCAATTACAAGATATACATTAATTAAAAAGATATGCATTAAATCTGGACCTTTAATTCTACGTACCAAGGGTCCAGATCGAAAGTTCTACGTTCCGACGAAGTTATAAAATTTGTACCTGATAGTCATCCTATATATATATATATATATATATATATATATATATATATATATATATATATATATATATATATATATATATATATATAATAACAATCAGGCACAAGCTCTATATCTTCGTCAGAACTACAAACTTTCAATCTGGGCCCTTAGATCATAGAATTAAAGGTCCATATTTAATGCATATCTTTTTAATTAATACATATCTTGTAATTGATTTCGTAATCAATCACCACCCCCTGAATTTCGGTGGTTATCCGATCTGGGTAATCAATGACCCAGATTAGTTCTACGTTCTGACCCGAAATAAGGTTTGTACCCGAAAGCTCTCCTATATATATATATATATATATAATGAAAACCACTATCTTTTTTTGAAACGGGAAAGAAGTTGTATTACGATCTCATCATGGTTACAAGGAGTGACCTAACAGTCCCGGACACCAGCTTTTGTCCCGATCGGCCGTAGCCCATCGGGCGCACATGGTTCCATACATATAGTCTGCTTTTTTTCGCAGATCCGAACTCAAGAGTTCCTCAATCCAACGTTTCGAAAAGTAAATAAGTAACATAACAGAAACTATCTAGCCAAAACATTATTCGCCCTAAACCAAATAAACGGAAAAGAAGGATATCCTTGGTTGCGGATTCCTCGAGACTTCCCAGTTTTAGATGTCACGGGTCTGTGGGTATAGGCCCCTGACGGTCCTTCCCACCCCCGTCCTAGGGGATCATTCATCCCCCGGGGATTGTAGCCCCCCGGGCTGACTTCCCGTTCTTGCACTTGGTTGGCATCGCCTTGGACTCCTGCTTATGACCCGTCTTAATCACCCTGGGTCTTGGTCCAACGGCAGTGGTGAATCGCAGGATCCCCCGACGGGCCAAGGTGCAGTCCTTCAGGTCTCCCAATCTCGGATCAGGTATCTTCCACTTTGCCCCGATCTTCAAGTATGATTTTGGGCTTGGGACTTCCTCTCCAAGGCGTTTGTCTATCGTTGGAGTCGGTACCAAAACCCTAACGGTAGTACTCCGAGTACCATTGGTTGCATGTCTCATACTGTTCGCGAACCTTTTAGGGTTTGCTTGCCTCGTGGAGTGAGGAACCATCCGAGGGTGTAGCCCGATCCCCGAGTTAGCACACCATGGCTGGTAAGCCGATGACCAGGAGAAGCAGTGCACCGGATCCCATTGGTAGGCCGGGAACGTGGTGTGCGCCAGATAGGGGACGGGGGCCAGGCCCTGATACAGGGACTCCTGTCGCCGGATTCCCTGGTCCCAATCCGGTAGGGGGCGGCGGTTGTAGTGACTGGTGGCGAGAGGTCGGGCGGGCTCCGGCATGGGTCGGCTCCAGGGAGGCGGGTGCAACCACGTCGGATCGTGGCTCGCACCATGCATGGACCACCCTTGCTTATGCAGGATCAAAGTGGGGTTGGGGTGGTCGATCATGAAGGGGTGAAGGTGGCCGGTTGTGACGGGGCGAGGATGGGGGGAATGCCCGGCGACCATGGTGCCCTAGGGGGAGGGCCATCGTGATGGCGGCGTGAGAAGGGTAGAACCATGGTGCTGGTATGGAGGGATGAGCGACGGGGAAGAAGGGGTTGCAGATGATGAAGGACGGACGATGGCTGGCGGTGGGACGGTGGTCGGCGACGGCTGTTACAGTAAACCCTAAGTAGGGTAGAGAGAACCTCACTTGGAGGTAGTGGAGAGCTTTTCCTACATATTGAAAACCACTATCTTAAATACAAACTAAGGACAATTTATAACCTTTGGATTGAAACAATTGGATGTTCAGATTATAATAGCACTTAGCTGTAAATATAATATAAAATGATTTTATATATGTAATTTTCCATATTTAAAGGACATTAATGTTATTTTATCCCTCATTTTTCACCAACCATATCCTACTATTTTCAGATACAACTCATTCATCTCAAAACTCTCTTCCTCTCTTTGTTGCCTCGCCGTAGCAGTACCTCACCACAGCAATTCCTCGCCATAACCACCGTGGATTTGGGCATGTGGAGGTCGCGAGTTCACTGTCCCATTCTTGATCATTGTCTTCCCGCCGACTGCCGTTGTCGTCACTAGGAAGGAGAAGGTCGCATTGTCGTCTCTCTCTGGCCTAACCGACGTTCAAGTGTCGCTGCTCATGTTTGATCTCCTCTGTTATTCTGACGTCCAAGTGTCGTTGCTCGTGTGGTTTTTGCTATGTATTCAGATGGGGATGCAAGGACCAGTTGGGCTTTTTTGAAGATCGGGAGTTCCAGAAGCAAAGACCAATTGTGCGGTTCACAAATCAAGTATGATGGATCTCCGACGAGGACTCCATATCCTGTGTCTCCCCTCGAGCACGCATTGGTATGGTTGTCTTGAAAATTTCACATTTGGTTGTCTTGTAAATTTCGGATTTGGTTTTGATTTTGGTCATACATGTACAAATTTCTTTCGAGAATTTTCTGCTGATTTTTGGTCATACGTGATAAGAGATTTGGTATTTGGAAATTTTCTGTTGATTTTTGGTCATACATTTAGTGTCCCGCAACCAAGGGAAATCAAGGTTATGCATGGTTGTTTTGTGTTAATGTATCATTTGTTCAGTATTAATGTCATATTAAGAATTATACTTTAATTTAATTCATGTAAGATTAACCAAGGACGTCCAGCTTATGTCTAAGGAGTTTTATGGTGTATTTTAGTGAGATTGTAATTGTTTATTTGGTTTGGTGTTGGTTTCGAAATGAAATATGAAACTCAACGAAATGAAGCATCAAGCTCAACGAAATGAAACACCATTTTGTATCTTTTGGGGAAATGAAACATTAAGTTCAACTAGATGAAACATCCGTCTTGAAACATCCAGACACGATCTTGATGTTTGCGATCATAGATCGTGGGTTGAGGAGGACTCTGTCGGCCGGTCAAAAATCACGAGGTCCATTCCTATTCATCTATTTCGATTTTTGTTTTGTTTTATATTTTGCTCAAGATTTTGATGATCGGAAATTGTAGTTACGACGGTGGAGATCGGAAATTGTTGGGTCAAGGTTCTGATGTATGTTTTGGGCTCACTTCTTGCTGTGAAATCTACATTTGAGGAGATTTGTGGGTTATGCCATGTTTTGTGGTTGCTTGGTCTCACTAAGACCAAATGATTGTTCTTGTTTTCTAGTAGAGTTTCGCATCCGCTAGTTGTAGTTTTGTTATTTTTCGTTTCAGTGTAAACTTGGGTGTTGGGATTATTTGTCGAGTTTCAATGTCATATCTAATGTTTACAAGGACTATGGGTTCTGATTAGGTGCTCACAAATGAAACACTTGAAGCTTATGTGTGATTTTGGTACTGGTCAAATGATTTTTTGTAAGTAAAACTTCAGTTTTAGGTTTTTGGCACAAGTTAAGCGAAATGAAACATCGACTTCAACGAAATGAAACATCGAGTTCGATGAGATGAAACTTCTAAATAGTGAAAATGAAACATTCGGTTCAATAAAATCAAACTCTTTTTAAAGCTGGAAAATAGCAAATGGAACTCTTATGTACGGAAAATAGCAAATGAAACAATTAGTTCAACCAAATGAAACACCAGATTCATTCAAATGAAACATTGCAAAATGAAAAACTCATATCAAATGAAAGACACGATTCAAAAAAATAAAAGTTTACCAAAATCAAATATGAAAATAAGAGATGAAACATTTAGTTTCACCAAATGAAACACGTGTTTTAGATTTGAAAACATTAGATGAAACATTCAGTTAATCCAAATGAAACAATAAATTTGCTATAGTGACGTTATAATAAGTGTATAGTAAAAAAATCAAAATTATTATTCCCTTTTAAAATGTCTTAAATGCATTTAATTTATTTATTTTTTATTTACATATATGTTATTTTTGAGATGTTTAATCTTATTCATCCATTTATTCTAATCATATGGTCATAATTAGTCCATAGTTTGTATTAAATCATTGGTTTTTAATAGATAGTGTCCCGATATAGATATAAACTGATGATTGATTGGGGTGAAAATGTGGATCCGCGAATTACCCGATGGGTATGGGGCAAAAACGGGTCCGGAACAGATACGAGGGACTAGGATGGTAAATGGGGCGGAAACGAGGATCATGATCCCCTCCCCGTTGCCATCCCTAATTTAATTAGCTTTGATTAGATTTCTCTTTTTTAATCGTGGATAGGGTGTCATAGTGGTAGTAACAGATCCAGAAATTTATTTTAGGATATGGTACCGATATTAAATAGAGAAAAAAACTAAAGTTGGTTTAAGAAGTCTTAGAGTTCTGTCGATCTTTCAAATGAAATAACTTCCTCATACGAGATACAATTTTGTCCCATAAGATATCAAATCGAATGGATTCCAGATATGTATAATTTTGATGGAAGAATGTCAATTAGAAGAAATAGTACATGAACTCATACACTCGGTGCAAGTCAAACGGCCAGACATACGTTGTTGGTCCGCTATGGGCAGAATGCGCTGGAAAAAACATACAACCAATAATACCACGTATATGGGAACGTATGGAACAAACAGTCGAGGATACGTCGTTCGTCAACCGTATGCGTCTGTAGAACTTACAAACCAAGACTTACATTTTTCATTTTTTGTATATGGAACCTTGTTCAAGTTAAATGTTCACACTTTCACAACTCTAAAGTTTGTAATGAATATAAAAAGGTCCAGTCCAGAACAAAATTTGCTCAGAAATGAAATATTAAAAATAGGGTTAAATACATTACGGTACACTTATGCTCGGTTCATAGACTTTTTGGTACCATTATGTTTTTTATTACATTTGGGTACAATAGTGTTCGGTCCACGGACGTTTTCAGCCGTTGGGGTTAAAAAACTAACAAAATAAAGGTAAATGACCGTTTTAC
This sequence comes from Erodium maritimum, assembly GCA_963921825.1. NCBI lineage: Eukaryota > Viridiplantae > Streptophyta > Magnoliopsida > Geraniales > Geraniaceae > Erodium > Erodium maritimum. The sequence continues at coordinate 122,676,223 of OY997588.1, read as the reverse complement.
CCTTTGCTATCTCAGTTGACTTTTGACTTAAGCGAAAAAGACCTTTATATCAATTTTTTTTTATTTTCATTAACAGATTCAACTCATTAGTTAATTAAAATTTTCAACTAATTAGTAATTTCCATAACAATCTCATATGTTTGTTCAATTTGTTCAGCCAAATCCCAACAACCAAATGTTACTGAAATAACATTTTTTTTTCATTTCTCCTTTTAAGCATGATTCAACATGATATTCAAATTTTCAGAAATACAGAAGAACATGAATCAAAACAAAATTCCAAATGAACACTAAGAACATAACCCATAATTCCAGATAAAAACTAACAACACTAAGAACATAAACCAGATGAACACTAAGAACAAAATTCTAGAAAATACACGAAGAACAAAAAAAACTAACGAATTTCCAATATTTCAAGAATCAACAACAAATCTGAAAATTATAACAACAATAGACGATATACAGGTCTTGTTCTTCGAAATCCCTAGAACGCATGGAGGTTGAGAAGATCTTGAGAGGTCGGCACAGGTCTTGTACTTTGAACAATTGCCTGAAACTCACTGCAAATGCATCATATTCGAACTCGTGACCTTTCAACTTCAAAAACAACATTTTCCACAAAATAAAACAAAAATCTCTGAAAAATTTCCATCAAATTTTGAACTGTAAATGTAGAGAGATGGAGGCATGAACACGAAATGAATAAACTTACATGAACGAACAACAAACCCTCAAAACAAGATCGGTTGTGGTCAGAGGCGAGGTTGAGCTCGATTTTTCCGATCGTGGTGTGTCATCGTGTACCGTGGACGAGGAGGACGACAACGCAAAGTAGGAGGACGACGGCAAGGTCGAGGACGAGGATAAGCGGCGAATAAGCATAGCAGTGCGACTTCCACCCCCACCATATCGCCAAAGACAGACCCTAGGCTTCGTGCTTCACGGGCTTCACGCCGGTCGGAGAAAGACCCTGGAATTCGTGGTCGTGGGCCGTCCTCATATTCGCAAAGGGCTCACCGGATTTGCGAGCTCTCTGTACATATCGAAGAAGATGAAGATGAGAAATCGAAGGTCGCCCCCCTCGCCGTCGTTGGAGAAGGTCGTCGCCCCTTGTCGTCGTTGGAGAAGGTCGCCACCCCTCGCCGTCGTTGTAGAAGAAGCTTGGAGAACGAAGTCGTGAGTTCGTAGGTTGAAGGTGAAGCCGATGAACAAAGTTTATCTGTGTGTGGTATAGATAAGGATAGATTACGATAGGTTTTAATTTTATAAAAAAATAAATTATTTTCTTAACTTTAATTTTAATTTTATTTATAATTATTTATTATTTTATAATTATTATTTTTTATTTTGTTTATAAATAAATAAAGGTAAAATAGTAATTTCCCTTATCAAATGTGTAAGGTTTAAATAAGTAAGGGCAAATTCGTTATTTCACACTCCACTTACCTACACATGGTGTCAAATGACTAACTTAGAGGAATATTCCGTTAGTTTTCTAACTGAATATGTTAATTCCGTCCGCGGACCGAACATTAGGGTACCTAAATATAATTTAAAAAAACATAATGGTATCAAAAGGTCCGTGGACCGAACATAAGGGTATCATATTGTATTTAACCCTAAAAAATATACTTGCACAAGACTATGCAAAGATTTAAAAAAAAAATTACAAATGACAGTGCATAAATTAAATTGAATCGAATCTAATACTCCAAAACACGATGAAATTACAACAACACAATGTTATTGGTCAGGAAACTTTTTTATTAACCGAAAGGGGAACACCATATCTCAACTATGTTTCCCCTTTGATTCCACCATCCTAACTGCGACTGACCTTCGGTCACAATTCCATCCGGTGAACTTTTCGTGATTCTTGGAAAGTACCAAAATCTCTTATTTCAGACGGCACCGTTAGTTTTGCTTGGGAAAAGACGCATTTGCCCTCAAATTTGACTGACCTTTGTTCACCTTAGATTCCACCATCCTAACTGCAATTGACCTTTGTTCACAATTCCCTCCGGTGAACTTTTCGCGATTCTTGGAAAGTAACAAAGTCTGTGATTTCAGACGGCACCGTTAGTTTTCCATGATCTATCTTGTTGTAATGCATTTTCATTTCGTTAACCTAAGATCACCTTATCATGTCTAATTGTTCTCAACAATGGATTTAAGAAACATAATTATTGCACTGCATAAATAGTTCACATACTTCAACATTACAACTTCATCATAGATCATAGTTCAACATTAAAAATTTCAAAATTACAAAAACTTCATAGTTCAACATTACATACTTCATCATAGTTCCGCATAGTTCATCCATTACTTTTTTTTATCATCTAACTACTACATAAAGAACTTATACATTAGCACATAACCAAAAATGATGAAACATACAGTTTTCCAACCAAAAGGCGTTGTTGTTTTCTTTGACAGCTACATGTTCTTTGTTCCAATGTTCTAATCTTGTGAATCAGTTCAGAAATCAATTCTCTCCCACGAGGACATACATTATCATCCACCCATTAAAAAAAATTGCACTTGTGGTATGCCTGTCAAAATAAACACATTAATTACATAAACTTAATGTGAACTGAAATTTTAAACTGAAATATAAACTACTTACACTGAATTTCCCACATCAAAGAAACCTTCTGCCTGGATTTTCTTTTGAGAGCGATGTACGCATCGGAGCTCTCACACCACAATAACAATTAACAACTCTTGGCTTCCCCATCCTATCACCCTTATACAAACAACATGCATACATTAACTAGATAAGGTACTGTGATGATTTATTTTCAGAGCTAAACTTCAGACTCAGTGTTGCTTTTCCAAAACCTATATGTATAATTCTTTTGCTTCCAAAACCTAACATTCAACACATACTCTACACCAAGTCCCTTCCATTCTCAAATACAAACAACAGTTCTAAAACCAAAAACAATAACCCAAATTCGTTGTAACGACCTCACTTCAGGCTACCTCGTACCATTTTTCACCAATCATGCTTCAGGATCCCACACATACCTACAATTAGGACTACCAATGTAATCGAGGAACCAATGTATCTCATTTACACGTATTTAGTGGGAAATATCATTTGCGTTCGCATGTCGGAGATATCTTCAACCAAACATGTTGATGAGGTCATAACGTAGTGCCTTCATACATGCAAATGCCATTGTTACTCGTCCAAGCTATCAACTAAGGAGATGTAACATAGCTGACATATAACAAAAATACAGTTTTGGTTATGCCTTCCAAAATTCTTATAAATACAGCCTTCAGACGTACGGAAACTCCAACTAAACATATTTAGTGGTCAGAAATAAGCCGTTCATGACCGGCCGTACAATCTCGATGAATGTACCTCCTATTCCGCTTGACTGGCATCAGGTTCAGCTC
>OY997588.1:122485131-122672609 GCA_963921825.1 Erodium maritimum | reverse complement strand
TCTCCTAGCTGCTGACGACCGGGCCAACGCCGTCTTCCAGGGCGAAGTCCGCGTCTAGGCCTCACTCGGTTTTCTCTTCGCTCGAAGCCGCACTCTAAATTAATATGAAGTCACAAATTAAATACGGTTCCACCGTTAAGCTAAAGGTTACGATTTGTCCAGTTTAAATCCGACATTTGTCTTTTAAACTCGAGCGGGCTAAAAGCGTATTACGGCGAATCGGATTTGAGTCCCCGAGCACCAAAACCGGTGCATGTTTCCGAAGCACGGTCCCAATGCACAAATCCCGGGGTCCGATTCAGCGGTCCGCTTTTGTTCCGTTCTAGGTCCGATTAACGTCCAGTTTAAACACTCGGTTACCAAAAACGATTCTGGTTCGTTCCAGAGTCCAAAACCGTCTAAAAACAAAATTAATTTCAAACCCTTTTCGATTTCACTGATTTTCGTTTTAAAACCCTTTAAATTAAATCAGATCCAGTTTAGCTTGATTTTTCCCTTCAACTTCAAATGATTTTATTTCCAACCGAAACAGATCAAAATAACTCGTTTTCAACGAATCGAAACTGAACTATTTTCTTTTAATATCTTTTCGAAATCCTTTTTTTTGATCTTTTTCATTCTCAAAGGTACAAGTCCAGAATTCAGAAAACGTTCCAGCTCTACAATCCTCAGATCCAAATAGAAAACGAAGAGACGGTCGGCCGGCGACCACGCTCACGGTTTCGAGTTTCTCACCGTGGGATAAAGGGACGGCGAGGAGGTCGCGGTGCCGGGCGTGGCGGCGGAGCACGACGTGGCTCCGTCTCAGATCTAGACGAGACCGGCGAGGGTTTCGGGTCTGTGAGCGTGCCGGCGAGCTCACCTCGCCTCTGGACGTTCCCGGCGACGGCGAGGGCTCGGTTGCGAGCGGTTGAAGACGGTGGCGACGAGAACTCGTAGAGGACGGCGGGACGAGGGCGTGGCTGCGAGGAGGAAGAGAGGGAGAGACGGTGGCGTGGTTGGGGTCGGAGAAGGTTGGGACGGCGGCGGCTCGGTGAGGACGGTGGTTGGACGGAGAAGGAGGAGGGGGCTCGGTGTGGCGCGGTGGCTGGACGGGGGAGACGAACGGGAGGTCGGGACGGAGGAGAAGAGAAGGTCGGGAATGAAGAGAGAGGGGAGGGAGGCAGCTCGGCTGCGTGTGAGAGGGAGCAAGAGATGAGTGGGTCAAACCCTAAAACTGACCTTAAATAGGTCGGGCTGAGCTAAACGGGCCGAGTGTGGCCTGGGCCGCACGGCCCAAACGAGAGAGAGGACCTGGTCGGGCCTTCTCAGGCCTGGTCTGCCTTTTTTTTTTTTTGAAGTTTCTTTCTCTTTATTTTTTTTTTTGAACTAGAACAAAAATTTGCTTTAAATTTTCAAACCGCTCTCTAACCTCGACGTTAATATTTAATAATTAAATAATAAATTTTCCCGGTCTTTACACTATGAGGATGACAAGATAATTAAGGAAAAAGGATATTGAAGGCAGTTTTTGAGGAACATACTAGTGTACATGTTCAGACATATAATATGAATCTGCATTATGTCTGTTTGGATAAATTTTGCCTTTTCTATGTAAATGAGATGTAACGCTTTTGTAACCCATGTTCATTCTCATTCCCTTGTATCACCATTTCTGTTACATTTTGTAAATGAGAGCCAACCCTAAGAGACGAATTGGCAATGGGAACGGGAAACAAAGTCAAGCTAAATTACACACTAATTAAGGTGATTCTCAACCCCTAACCCCTTAGGGAATGGCAGCCTAAAATACTTCAAAAACAATATAATATACTTCTGCCTTTTTTAAGACAAATGAATCATCATAAACCAAGGTTGTCTTCTGAAAAAGGGGTTAGAAACGACCTTAACTTTTTTTTACGTAATTTAACAGATATTCATCCTCATTCCCTTATTTTTCCAGACACATATTGACTCTCGTCTCTAATATGAGAACGGGAATGGAAACGAGATGATATCAGAAAATAAGAATGGATATGGGTATCAACAAAAGTTTGCATCTCCCTAATTTCCAAATAAGGGCTGGAGCACCACTCTCATTGCACTAGATTCCACGCATAGGAATAAAATCGACAAAGATGCAGAGCATTTGGTCAGCATAGAGCATGTAAGAAAAATACAGATCCAATAACTATAAATGTTGAAGATATTCACATCTTTCAGCCCTGACTTCATTTCTTCACTATATCTGCCAACATTCCATACTTATAGTTGATACTCAAATATTATTACTATGCCCAACCAACAATATCACTAATACGGTTACTTCAGCAAGGGAGGCTGTTGAAAGTCAGTTCTAGCAAAATCATTTTAATACTCGAAAAACGTCAAACAGCACAGTATTGCTGTGGAACATGAAAAATAGAACACGAGCTTTAAAAGATTGAAAAAACATATCTAACTATGAACTATAAGACAAAAACGTTGGTGATGCAAGTATAAATTTTTTCCATCAATTTTGAATGGAACAACCCCATATTGTCATTTATTCTGCAAAGCCTTTTTTTTCTTATTATGTCCACTATAGCATGTTTGATTCCAAACATCCAATGTGCATCTACACTGGTAAACGGCTGAGTAATTTCAATAAATAGCCTGATAATAAATTTTGTACTCCAATATTGTTTTCACTTCACAATTTCTTTTCCTGGTTGATTTTTAGGTGCAGATTTACTACGTAAATGACCATGCATGACCAAAGAAACATGTGGACAGTCATTTCGAACAAAGTTGACTTGCCAAGACTTTTTGGAACATTCAGATCTTATCACTAACATAACCACTTGGCATAGATCCTACCTAGTAGGAAAATGTCTATGCATATCATTCACACTGTTTCCAGTTCCAACAAATCATCTTCCCCCCGAAGCAAACCTAGGTAAGACCTAAAACTTACAGTGTACAGTGCTAATTGACAAAAACCAAAGTAAGTAAATTCATAATATGCATTGATCTGCAAGTCATTGTACATCAGTATAACTCCTCATTACCAAAACAACATCCAACATTAAAAAAATTATGCCAAAAGCGGGAACATTTTTCCTACTAATGTAATCAAAATTACACTGTCGATCCAATTAATAAATAGAACGCCCAAAATTGATCCACAATACCACATCAATTATCAACAAACTTCAAAAGGGTATTTTCACATTTCAATCTCAAGATTCACCATCAAATTAATCAAAATCGAAAAGGAGCACATGTATTTGCCACTGGAATATCTGATTCCTAGTAAAACCCCAACAAAAGTCAGACGAAAGCTAACCTGTTCGCAGGAAGACGATGAAGAGCCCCAGGTCGCGAGAGAGATCCTTCTCTCTCCCTACAAACACACACACACACAAAAAAAACATTAAATTAAACCCAAAACGATGTTCGGATCAAAGAGGGATACGAGATTAGAACAAACCCTAAGACGGAACAGGAAATGGTGTCAGGTAGCAAGTCTAAGGATGTGGCCTTTATATAGGGCCGCGAGTGAGAGCCACTGGGAGAAGGTGTCTTGGTGGTGGTGATCCTGTCATGATCAACTGCTATTGGGCCCACGTAACATGTTCCACGTGTCAGGTTTTATGTGGATGTGATGGACAGAAGTCAGAGAGGTGGGACACGTGTATTATGATTGGGACCGACAGGTCTAGAGGTGGTGCTCGCTTACGGTGAACTAGATCTCTCCTGATTGCTATACAAGAGAAAATGGGTTACGTCATGTTTTATTTTATTTTCACTTTAAGATTTTGCTTTATTTTATTTTCTGTTTTTTTTAGTGTTATCCTTATCTTCTCTTTTTTATTTCTTTGTATTACACATGGTTGGAAGAGTCGGGCGCCTAGCCGCCCAAAAATGAGAGAAACGCCACGCTTAAGGGTAGTCGGGCGGCTCCAGGCGGTGGTCCGACTTATACCCGATCAGGCGGACTTCTGGCGCCTAGGCGGTCGACTCGGGGTAGGCGGTGGCCGGATTTGGTCAGGCGGACATCCCATTTTTTGCCATGTTCACTTCTTCTTTTGCTTTTTGTTTTTGTTTTGTGTGGTGTAAGTGTTTAGGCTTATCTTAAGTTGAACGATTGAGAGTGAATGAAGGAAAGAAGGATTAAGAGAAGAGATGAGCTTGTAGAAACTTGAAGTGGGGTGGTTGAAAACTAGAGAACAAAGAAGAAGAAGAAGCATAGAAGAAGTGCTTAGAAATTTGAATGAAAGAAGTGACGTGATAATAGGTTGGGAAGAGAAATGAAAGTGATGGGAAAAGGAAGTAGTGGTGCTTGAGAATAGCAAAAGGCACCTAGTAAGATGTACAATTTAATAGAGTAGGCATTAGATAGACCAGATATTAGGATTGTTTTCATTTTTTATTATATAATTAATACTATAAAAAATATAAAACCGAACATACATATATAAAGAAATAAATAAATAATATTCGAAAATACACACACACATATATATATATATATATATATATATATATATATATATATATATATATAATATTCGAAAAATGTATATTTATTATATTATATATATTTATTAATAATTATAAATAAAAAATAAAAAATCAAATCCACCTAGGCCCCGACTAGTCCCCGCCTAACGTCTAGAGGTCCTCACCGCCCGACCAGCGCCTAGCGCCATTTACAACCATGGTATTACAAACGTTGAACCATGAGCTTTTTATTTAGATCATGTATATTTTTTTGAGTTAAATGTCATCTATTCGATTAATAACGAAAAATCAAAATATATATCAGTAAATAACAAAATATCGTTTAGGGATAAAACTTGATATAATTCAAGGTATTGGGCGGTATCCTCCTCTTGAAGCTCAAAAAGGTGATCCGACTCACATGGATAAGAAACTAACAATTCTACAAGCAGACGTAGAAAAGAAGGGATGTTAATGATACACACTCTAACGCGAGGCCAATAAGCTAAATACCAATAAAAGCGGTTGTGTTGGCTCGTAAGGAGACATGCGCAGTAACCCCAAAGAACATGACACTTTCAGATAGGGCCCGAAGCCGGTTGGGGGTGGATAACACAAACCCCCCAACCCCTCTACCGACTATCATAATTCTCGACGAGGCTGTTTACCAACTCTCTTCGATAAAAGTGAATGGGTCATATCGGGCTGGTCCTGTTTCGACGGGGTGTCCTCCAACTGGTGAAAAGTCTGTATCCTTGGTGGATGCAGTCCAAGAGCTCCACTTCTGCATTTCCCTCGTTGGAAAAATCTCGGCTGAGGTCCACCGTGCCATTGAGTGTGGCGGACGTGAATCCTGGGTTTCCAGCTTGGGCACCTTGCTGATTGGGGAACATATACTCCTCTATTCCACATGCACGCTGTCACACCCCAAATCCGGTTTTGACCGAATTCGATACGTGAACTAAAACAAATATAATTTTCATCGAAATAAAACCAACAAGTCTCAATTCATAAATTTAAAAAACTTAAACAATACCGCGAGTCACAGCTCGATAAAAACAACGGTAAAATAGTTCAACAGTTAACAGTACGTCGCTAGACACTAGCGAAACCCTCGCTAGCTCCCAAGCTCCGAGAATCATGCTAGTACATAAACCAATCAACACCTGAAACACAACAAAGTAAGGGGGTGAGCTTACGCTCAGTAGGAAAAGTAGTTAAGGTTCCGAACCACAATTCATCACCACGGGTAACCGTCCAATTAGGGCAGACTAGTAAAGCACAACGATTAAAAGTCAAATTAAGATAATTAATCCAAGACAACCCTTAGCCTTCCATAAGGCACAACCCGTAACACAAACTCACAACGAACCGAAACTCATACCACTTTCCACAACTATTTTTTGTCATCCATCACCTAACAATCCTCAATGAACAACGCCTACGGTTATCTCAGAACCGACCACACATGCGAACTCGCACTACAACACAGAAATCAGGCACAACCATCTCGAGTCACCAAACACTCTCACAAGCCAAAGTCTCGCTTAACCCAATGCACAAGCCAGACGGCCTGCACGGCTCACACAGCAGACAAAGCACAAAGCCCAACAACACGCACAACACACATAGCAAACCCCCTAAAAGTAGTATAACCATTTTCAACGTCCCCGGCTATCACGGCCCGTCCTCTTATATCGCACCGGTCCAGTCCAAACAGTCCTAAAATTTATTTGATTTAATTCATTTAGAAGCCCGATCGGTCCTTGAAATTATCAGGTTTTAAACAATTAATTAAATTAATTAATTAATTAAACTGGGCTGGCCCGGATCCGACCCGGATCCAGACCCGGTCCGGCCCCGAAACCAAACCCGGATCCGACCCGGACTTGGGCCTGGCCCAACGGTCCGTCTGGACCTGGCCCGCTCCTCTGTTCTGGCCCAGGGTCCATCTAACCTAAGGCCCAAACCACCTGGCCCGTCTGAGTCCGTTGGCTTGGTCTGAGTGGTGGCATCTCCGGCGGGCCAGTGCTGCTCCGACCACCAGCCACGGCAACCGGGACGCTCGACGGAGGAGAAAAGAGGTGGCGAAGGATGTGGCGTCCTTGGTAACGTTGTGCTCGCGCCGAGGTTTCCTGGAGACGCACTCCCGAGCTTCTCGTTTCAGATCTGGGCTCGTGAGGTCGCCGGGGGAGCTCCGGTAGAGGACGCTCGAATTGAATGGGAAAGGAGACAGTTTTAGGAGAAGGGAGCTCAAAGGAGAAGGGAGGAGAGACGAGAGGCACGAACCGTGCTTTTCTCTTCACGGAGAAGCTCGAATCGAGCTCGGCGAAGACAGGGTCGAACGTGGAACTCCGGCGCCGGCGCGGTTTCGTGCGTGAGGTCTTGATTGCGAACATAGAAGAAGGTGGATGGTGAGGACGATGCGTGGGAGGTGTTGAGACTGGAGATGAAGAGGAAGTCGGGAGTGAGAGGTCGAGAGGTCGGATTTGCAGAGGGGGAAGACGAAACGATGGAGGCGAGGGTGAACAGTACCTCAGCAGCTAGGGTTTGACCCTTTTAAGGCGTACCCCTTGGGCCGGTCTCGGGCTCAACCGATCAGGGCCGGTTGAGTCGTCTAAGTGGGCCAAGTCAGGCCCAAGTCCACAGTCCAGCCTCTCTTTGTTTTTTTTTTGACTTTTCCCTTTTGACCCACTTGTTTACAAAAGCTTACCTCCAAGTTTCGAATTTCAGTTTACTACTCTTCTAAAACGAAGTGGGTTTTACAGTCTACCCCCCTTAAAAGAATTTCGTCCTCGAAATTTAAAACTAACGCGTTCTACTTGACCCTATCTCGGGGAACGACCGCGTAAACTCCCAGTCCTTTGTCTCTCATGCACCCTGAACACTTAATCCAGTTAGTCGATACCGGAATCCTCCGTCGGTAGAGATGTCGCAACGACACACGTAGTTTGGTTGGGATTTCCTATACCGGTACCGTCTATTCTGTATAGGTATCATACTAGACCATTCTCACGTCGTCCTTAAAATGGATTCAACACACTGCCACTTCTCCTTAAATACCCATTTCACTTACACAAGTAATACGCACACAACCAAACAAAAGAAGACCACGTCCCGTTACTCGGACAAACGACACTGAACTCCAAACATGATTATGTCACGACCACCCACACACGAGAATACAAAGGAGCACACGTAAACTCAAACAATGTACAAGTCGTTCCCTCCAAAGTCACCAAAAAACTAAGGGCACACAAATACCATTTCCTCAGGGTCCGAACGGGTTTGGATACCTCATTCGTACCTTAACTTCGCGCTTGCGCGTCGACTCTGCGCGGTTCTCATCGTTCACAATCCACGCGACCTTTCAGTCGCCTTTCTAGCAACTCGGGACCACAAGGGTCAACGGTAAACCCTCACGTGTGCCTTGCTTGGGCAACTGACCCGACCTACCACCCCACACTTCGTACGGTGCCATAATGTTACTGGCTTGAAAGCGCTGTGGTAGTCGTACTCGGTTATTAGTTTCTGGATACCACGTGAGGTACTCCCATCTCTACCATACATAGCACATACTCGTCAACCACAACGTACTTAGTCAGGGTGTCACACGAGCCTTCAGCTCGGAAAAGGAATGCTCACCCTCATCAGTTCGCACAAGTTTTGTTCCCTTGCTTGTCAAAGCAGTCATCACAAATCAAACACCAGGTCAAAACGACAATCAACGTCACCTCTGGTATCCCAGAACAATGGGCCGGATTCCTATGGCTCGGCTTGATCACACCATACCAAAATACCTCATCGGCCTATGGCTCTTCCCGGAACGCACATCGGGGCAAGACTCAAGCGCACATACCGGACCGGCATGCCTTCGGTGGGGTATTTTCCCGTCACTCGGGATCTTAAAACACACACGCAATACTATGCAACCATACCACGGCGAACACATCACCCCAAGCCGCTCATCGACACAACTTACCAAGAACATCTCGTCGGTCTGGATATCTTATACCGGGATCTCTCGTTGGCATAGGTTTCACATCGGAAAACAACTTCTCTGCAGGAGTAGAATAAAACGGAAGAGTGTGACACCTGTGGGTTATGAGCCCACCGCGCTTCCGCTGCGCCACTCTGATCTCATCTCCACTCGGTCACATTCCTTGACCCGTCTAACTGTCTGCCGGTGCTGCTGCGGTCCTTCACCGCTCGGTACTCGTCTCCAACGTAGCAACTGCCGAAGGTGTGATCACACTGGGCCCCCGTTCTAACAAGACGGGCCCTGACGATGCTCTAGAACCTGTCGGCCTCATACCGTCAGACAGAGTCTGTGGCCGGAAGAACCCTACGGTTCTCCGCCCCTCGATTCCCGAATCTCGTACGGTCTCGCAGCACTGCTCAGTCCCTACCGAGTCTTACGGTTTCCGCGGTCTTTCTGTGATCTCGTTCCACTGTTGTCATTGTGTCCACCATCTCAAACTACACCTGATTCATCAAGTTGAGAACTTGATCCAAACTCTGGGCTCGGGGACCTCTCTCGAACTTCTTGTATCCAATCCCCTCGACGGCCACCCAAACTTAGTGCAAAACGGCCCACGCCGTAACTCTGGCTTCGTTCCTCATCTCGGATACTCCGTCCCGTTGCAGTCCAGGACTTGTTGGTGTTGCCCTTCCTAACCCCCAGTGGGTAACCCGGGCACTTGTGCCCCCAACGGCTTACCTCTCTTGCTTCGAGGCGCCACGATGCGTTTACCCTCCACATGGTAACTCCCACGCTCAGTTTCTTATTCTTAGAAACGACACGCTTAAAATAACTAACGCCACACATAGTCCCACACACTAGTACTTATAGTAATAATATACTTAAAGTAGTATAATCACACAAATGCACACAGCAGAGAAGTTAGCACATTAGTGCTTCACACAGATATATATACACGCAGCGGAGTTACAACCAAAATTACTTTAGTAACAAAACACAATCAAGTCACACGGACTACCTCTTTACACTTCAAGTAAAACACAACATTCAGCTCTGAATTAATTCAAGTTCTTATTGCAATCTCAATTCACATAACATTCGTGTTGATTTCTCGTCGTTACAACCCGGCTCAGGCGTTCCCGAGTTGCGTTGTAACCACTAGACATCCCCTCATTCACGTCCAGCTACAGTGGCCCCTATAGCTGAATCGTGATGGTACATACACTTCAGTTTATGCAGAAAATCGGGCATGACCCATTCGTAAATTAAGCTAACCATCCGCTTATGCGGGATAACGAACCAACACCTGCACATAGCACTCAATCACAATTTCAGCACACATCAAATTTTTTCTCAACTTTACACCTCGGGTCTTGGTAATTTCACTCTTACCGCCCGGTCAAGTCCCCACTAGGAACAACAGTTAAATCAACAACGACACCAACCACACAGGTTCACCAAGGGTACACGACACTTAGACTGGACCAACCACCAATCCGAGACTCCTTCCGTCTCGTTTCTACGCGTAGGACACCTCCGACTTGCGTAACCGACACACAACACCCTAACGACCCACTCTACCCACCTAGGTGACGTACGGTCCGAGGTTTTGAAAACTCATTTCAAAATGAAACCAGGCTCTGATACCAAATTGTCACACCCCAAATCCGGTTTTGACCGAATTCGAGACGTGAACTAAAAAAAATATAATTTTCATCGAAATAAAACCAACAAGTCTCAATTCATAAATTTAAAAAACTTAAACAATACCGCGAGTCACAACTCGATAAAAACAACGGTAAAATAGTTCAACAGTTAACGGTACGTCGCTAGACACTAGCGAAACCCTCTCTAGCTCCCAAGCTCCGAGAATCATGCTAGTACATAAACCAATCAACACATGAAACACAACAAAGTAAGGGGGTGAGCTTACGCTCAGTAGGAAAAGTAGTTAAGGTTCCGAACCACAGTTCATGACCGCGGGTAACCGTCTAATTAGGGCATACTAGTAAAGCACAACGATTAAAAGTCAAATTAAGATAATTAATCCAAGACAACCCTTAGCCTTCCATAAGGCACAACCCGTAACACAAACTCACAACGAACCGAAACTCATACCACTTTCCACAACTATTTTTTGACATCCATCACCTAACAATCCTCAATGAACAACGCCTACGGTTATCTCAGAACCGACCACACATGCGAACTCGCACTACAACACAGAAATCAGGCACAACCATCTCGAGTCACCAAACACTCTCACAAGCCAAAGTCTCGCTTAACCCAATGCACAAGCCAGACGGCCTGCACGGCTCACACAGCAGACAAAGCACAAAGCCCAACAACACGCACAACACACATAGCAAACCCCCCTAAAAATAGTATAACCATTTCCAACGTCCCCGTCTATCACGGCCCGTCCTCTTATATCGCACCGGAACACTAAGCCTCGGTCCCCACACCCGGTTACCGATTACCCTCACAAAATCATAAACATATTTACAATAAATGCACATAGACAAACATTAAGGAAGGGCACACAGCGGGATACACACAGAAAAAATCAGAGAAAAAGGCACACAGCAGAACACACGTAGAATCCACAGGACAACACACATCAAAATAACAGGGAAGGGCCCGAACGAGACGCACACAGATGTCGTAAACTGCGGGAGCCAACTCCACCGATTGCACACAGCCGCTTATATCGCATCGGAACACACATCGTTGGTCACGATATCTTCCTCCTCATACATATGAAGGGTAACATCCTTGACCGGAAATCCTTCAGTCTGATGTCTTCCTCCTCACACAGATGAAGGGCGCTACTCTCATATGTACCGAACTGATCATATCTTCCTCCTCACACAGATGAAGGGCACTACTCAACATGAGTATAAGAGCGGCACACACCTCGATCAATCCCGTCCCAAATTATGAGTCATCTGATCACCCCGTCCTTGGCCTCGATATGGGTATCCATTCCGGCTACGCCGTCTCTTAAACACAAAACAGGGTTTTGCACACAGCACAATCATTGATGGTCTCGGTATACTAGTCAGACCATCTTAGCATACACTCGGTTTATCACTCACCTGGTCATATCACAATCAAGGTTCACATTATCAAACATGGCACACTTTCCCACACAGTCACATCATGCAACACCGAGTAAAATCTCATTAGACTCCTAATCACACTCATAACCATCACGTTCTTACCATCACTTACCGACACCACAATCAGCTTGGTAACTCCACCGGCTTAACCGGTATCAAAATCCCAACGATCCCACAGTTCAACATTTCGAATAAACAGGAAATAACCACACAGGTCATCAACATGCATCACTAGTTCAATTCTACTCTTTTTCATGTTCGTTATTTATTATCCGTTCAAACAACACAAGGCACACCAAGCAGATACACACATCAAACAACACTACGGCACGACATGGCCCGAATCTACTAGCACGACAATTCCCAAGACAGAAAACGTAAATGTTCATAGTTTATACGTCTACGCTAGTTGTTCACATCCTACATGTCAAACTATGATCTTTCCGGTTTTATTATTAAACCTTAATCATGCACGCTAGTAAATTTCCGTAATTAAAGCGGTATCCGCTACATTCCCTACCTCAAGATGATACCACAGCAGCGTCTCCTAGCTGCTGACGACCGGGCCAACACCGTCTTCTCGGGAGAAGTCCGCGTCTGGGTTCGACTCTGGTCTTCTCGGGTGAAGCCCAAGCCCGGGTTTAACAAAAAAAGGATGGGAATAAGTCCTGGTCCAGTCCAAACATTCCTAAAATTTATTTGATTTAAGTCATTTATAAGCCCGATCGGTCCTTGAAATTATCAGGTTTTAAACAATTAATTAAACTAGGCTGACCCGGATCCGACCCGGATCCAGCCCCAACCCGGATCCAGACCCGGTCCGGACCCAAAACCAAACCCGGATCCGACCCGGACTCGGTCCTTGGGCCTGGCCCAACGGTCCGTCTGGACCTGGCCCGCTCCTTTGTTCTGGCCCAGGGTCCATTTAACCAAAGGCCCAAACCACCTGGCCCGTCTGAGTCCGTTGGCTTGGTCTGAGTGGTGGCGTCTCCGGCGGGCCAGTGCTGCTCCGACCACCAGCCACGGCAACCGGGACACTCGACGGAGGAGAAAAGAGGCGGCGAAGGATGTGGCGTCCTTGGCAACGCCGTGCTCGCGCCGAGGTCGCTTGGAGACATGCTCCCGAGCTTCTCGTTTCAGATCTGGGCTCATAAGGTCGCCGGGGGAGATCCGGTAGAGGACGCTCGAATTGAACGGGAAAGGAGACGGTTTCAGGAGAAGGGAGCTCGAAGGAGAAGGGAGGAGGGACGAGAGGCACGAACCGTGCTTTTCCCTTCACGGAGAAGCTCGAATCGAGCTCGGCGAAGACAGGGTCGAACGTGGAACTCCGGCGCCGGCGCGGTTTCTTGCGTGGGGTCTTGATTGCGAACAGAGAAGAAGGTGGATGGTGAGGACGATGCGTGGGAGGTGTTGAGACTGGAGATGAAGAGGAAGTCGGGAGTGAGAGGTCGAGAGGTCGGATTTGCAGAGGGGGAAGACGAAACGATGGGGCGAGGGTGAACAGTACCTCAACAGCTAGGGTTTGACATTTTTAAGGCGTTCCCGTTGGGCCGGTCTCGGGCTCAGCCGATCTGGGCCGATTGAGTCGTCTAAGTGGGCCAAGTCAGGCCCAAGTCCACAGTCCATCCTCTCTTTGTTTTTTTTTTGACTTTTCCCTTTTGACCCACTTGTTTACAAAAGCTTACCTCCAAGTTTCGAATTTCAGTTTACTACTCTTCGAAAACGAAGTGGATTTTACACACGCGGCTGGCGAGCCGACCGTCGGGCCTATATAACCCGTCTTTCTCGAGCTCTTCTATCTTCCCAGATGAAATTGGATAGAAAATTCTTTTTGTCATGCTGGATGATAGGTGGATTGATCTGCAAGGGTGGGGGCATACAACCAGTCCCTTCCCAATTCTCCGGTTATCGCTCTCGGACAGACTTCCTCGGACTCATTAGAAGTGGGCAGAATTGTAGTCTTAACGACTAACATACCCCAAGTTAGGATACCAGTCTCTAACGCCCTAGGTACCATGGGTGGGTTAACATCTGTTGAACACCGGGGACCTACAGGAGATGAAAACAAGAATGGTGTCATAAGAGTACATGTTCGAATTACCGAGTTGAATAGAGTCGGAATTGTTTGTCTACCTTTTAGTGGCCCTTCATGAGTAGAGGGTAGGGGGGCCTTAGCCAATCCCCATATCTGATCATCCTCTGATCCACCCATGGCAGGGTAATGTTGTAAGTTCTATTAACGTGACCCAAACGACCACACCGTTGGTAGAAAGTCGGGATGTCTTCATAATTGAGTCGGACCTTGAGGGGGTCCGAGTTCTCGTTCACTCGTAGTTTTAAATGACGTCAGAGAGGTCTCGTGACGTCAAACTCCAGTCGGAGTCTAAGGAAAGGGAGCCAGTACCTTTGTAGAGTTGAGGTTTCTAGGTATGTCGGCCCCACGGTCCCCACCTCCTTTCCGAGTTTTAAGGCTATGAAATCCCTCATCTTAGGGATTCCGTCCTCCATCGGGATGTCATATACCCTTGCTGATATACGGATGTGTCGAAACGATAAATGCTCTAGTTGGGTGCGTCAAGGGATGACAGTTGTAAAACCCGCTTCGTTTCATTAGGGTATTAATTTAAAATCCTAAAACCCTAGGGTAGGTTTTCGAAACAAGTGCAAAAAAAAAATTGTTTGGGCTCGGTTGGAAAATGGGCCGGTTTGGGCCCATTGAGAGAGTCAGGCCCGGTTTTGGGCCCAACCCAGCTGTTCCCCATATAAAAGGGTCAAACCCTAATTTCCTTCACCATTTTTGTGCGCATCCCTCATTCCCCTCTCATCTTCTCTCCCTCCCGAAACCGAACCCCACCTTCACCCTCGTCTTCCTCCTTCCCCACGCCGCCGCCCTCCCACGACCACGCCGCCGGCCAGGATCTCTCCCTCACCGTCCGTCTGCAACTCCGACCTCCTCCCTTCCTTTCCCCGAGCACCCGTCTTCTCCGTCCAACCACCACTGCCGTCTTCTCCAGCCACCGCGCCACCACCACCGCTGCCTCCTCCGTCTCCGGCCCGGTCCTTTTCGAGTTCGCCGCCTTCTCCTCAGTCCGATTCTCCGGCTAACGCACGACGCCGGCGACCCTCACCTCCCACGTCCGACCACGGCCCCTCCCGTCTCTGGTCTCCTTCTCCCTCACCGGATCCGACCACCACCCGTCCTCCCTCATCTTCTCCACCAGCCTCGCCCCGAGCTCCCCACGTCGTCTTCCCCGTCCCCGTCCAAGAACCGGCCGTCCACCAGCAGCTCCGGTTCCGTCCCGAGCTCTAACGCGCCGCCGCCCGTTTCCCGTCTCCGATCTCCCCTTCCGAGCCCTAGCACGAGCCGAGCTTCCGCCGTCGCCGGCGAGCTCGTCAGATCCGGAACGGGACGAGCCGTCCAGACCCGAGCCCTACGCCGTCGTACGCCGCCGTGCACCGCCGCTCTCCGCCGCCGCCACCGTTCCTCACGGTTAGTTCTCGGCCGTGGAACCTCGACCGATCGGCGCCGGTGGTCGGTCGCACCTAACCGATCCCGTTCTTCTTCGTCTTTGCTTTTCCGTTCCCGAGTTCGTTCAGATCCGGTCGGGATGGAACGGAGCTCCCGAAATGGAAGGGAACAGAACAGAAAAACGTAGATCTGGTTTGTTTAAAGGATTGTTGTATTTGTGTAAATCTGAAAATTGTAAATTTGAACAAAGTTATGATATTATTGTTGTGTTTCGAACGAATTCCAGATCTGATTAACGATGAAGAAGAAAGGGTTTAATTTGAGCGTTACGTTGAAAAATCAGTTTTAGGTTAAAAGTTCGGTTTCGCTTTTCGAACGTAATTTAATTATCGTTAAAACTAGATCGGCTTAAGTTAAACGGGTTTTAAAAACGAAAGTCGTTTATTAAGGTTAGACTCGAGTTAAGTTAAATCGAAAAGGGGGAAAACGAAATCAAATCGACCTTATAAGGGTTTGGACCAAATTATCGAGTTTGGAAACGAACGGAAGGAAACCGTCTTGTTTTAAAATCAAAGACGGAATTAATTAAAGAAAGGGAGTTCAGCGACGGTTTTAAGTTAAAAAGGGGTTTAAACTGGGTTTAGATCAAACCTGGGATCGGTGCGCGGGTGCTCGAACCCGATCCGTCGTAACCCGACTTTTATCCCGCCCGGGTGTAAACGACAACTGTCGAATTTAAACTGGACAAATCATAGCCGTTAACTTAACGGCGGAACTGTTATTTAATTTGGGCTTTGAGTTATTTAGTTTCGACCTGTTCGTACTAGTTTAAAAGTGAGTTAAATCTGTGTTCTTTTAGATCGTGCTGCGGACCGAGGCAAAGGGAGGCTCGGCGAGTGACTGCGATTCATCTCGGGTTTAGTGGAGCGCTTTTGGAGTTGCTTACGAGGTAGGGAAAAGTAGCCGGATCTCGGCCCTGACTAGGGAAAGTTAACAGTAGATTTGCATGTGACACCGGGGTGTCGTGGGTTGAGTAGGTTTAATTTTAAATACTAGAAAAGCATGATACGGGGTTGTAGCGTTTATCAGAAAATCATGTTACGGGAACTTAGTAATTATTGAGAAAAGCATGTGACACTTAATAGTGTCGTAGGAGCAGAGAACTTAGCGTTAATTGTTTTACTGGAGGCATATGACCATGCCCGGAGGTTGATTGTGAACTTATCGATATTAGGAGTACTGGAGGCATATGACCATGCCCGGAGGTTGTTTGTGAAACTAGTGATCTTAGGACTGTTGGAGGCATCGACTATGCCGGAGGTTGTTGTGCGTAAATTGTTGTTGAGTTTGGGTGGCCTTGAGAACCCGTGTTATTTAGTGTTGAGTTTGGGTGGCCTTGAGAGCCCGTGTTATTTAAATTGGTGTCTTGGGTGGTCGTGAGTGCCCGTGCTTTACTGTTGGTGTTTTGGGGTGGCCGTGAGTGCCGTGGGGTTGTTGAACCCGAGTCTAGATCGTTGGTGTATCTTGAGTGGCAGTGAGTGCCCGTAGGGTTGTTGAACCTGTTTTTGGTTGTCAGTGTTTTGTTGGCCTTGAGTGCCTGTGGAGTTGTCACCGGTGTCGTCATTGTCTGTTTGAACTTGCTTGTGATTGTGTTTGTGATGGTGGCTGTGATTGTGAGTGCGTGAGTAAGAGAGGTTACTGAGACAGGTCGACCGCCTGGCCTGAGTGGTTCGGCAAAGTGTGTGAGTGAGAGAGGTGAGTGAGACAGGTCGACCGCCTAGCCTAAGTGGTTCGGCAAAGTGCGTGAGTGAGACAGGTCGACCGCCTGGCCTGAGTGGTTCGGCAAAGTGCATGAGTGAGAGAGCTTACTGAGCAGCTGGTTTGCGATCCTTTATGATCTTGTTTGGTGTGCGATCCTTCGTGATCTTGTTTGGTGTTGCGTAGTTCCTTTGAGTCCTTGGAAGAGGTCGTGATCGTTATGTCGTGTCTACTTACGTGTTTGAGTGTTGAGTCGTTCGAGGAAGGTCACCGTGGGTGTTTGTCAGTCATAGTACTAGGGTTGGGGACAGTGATCCCCGGGGTTAAGTTCGTTGTTGGTGTTACCGGCATTGTCTGCTAATTATGCCGTAGTTAGTCTGTTATCCGTGGTGGTGAGCGAACGCTCACCCCTAGCTGCTTTTCCTACAGGTACTGTTCGTGGGACGGACTAGGTGAGCCCTCGAAGCTTGTGGAGCTAGGAGCGGAGTCCGGGTTTTTACTTTTGGTCTAGCGACGGATACCTCGCCTTTTTGTCCGCTTGTGGGACGTTTTATTTGAATTGTAATTATCCTTTTGTTGAACTAAACTGGGATTGTAAATTGTTTTAATGGAAATGTTTTCAAAGTGTTTTCTTATTCTAAACGTTCGCGTCCCGAGTTCGGTTTACTGAAATTGGGGCGTGACAACAGCTAAGATTAGCATTGTCCCGTAAAAGGACCAAGGCTCTCGTGCCCTACCATCATCTAGGGCAACTTATGATGGGAAATAATATTCCATAATCTTCTCCGAAAGTGGTTGGATCACCAAGCTCTCCACTTTTCAAGCGTTTGTAATATCAAGGCAAAGGTTTTGGGGTCTTATATTTTTTTCTTTAGTAGACGGTCGGGTAGTGTAAATATATATCGGATATCGTCCATTCGTGGTACCGTGTTTGTAGGGACGGCTAGCACCTCACCATATTCGTTGTACGCATCACGGTTGGTCTCGGAGACCAAGCCCCTTGTCATATTTTCTTGGACCACCTCCAAGCTAGTCAGTATGGATGCACGGTTGTGTTGGTAAAGGGGAGGGAGTTGTAGGGGTGAGGATTTGAGAGTTCCTTCAGTCATTGGTCCCTTGCATGTTGTTGTAGGGACCCGAAATTGCATAAAAGAGTCAGATTGAGGCCTGGTGAGGTTGTAACGGGGTCGTTGAGGTCGGTAGGAGTGGTGGAAGAGTTAGGGCTAAGGTTGATGGTGTTTGGTGTTTGGGGATTCTAGGCGAGGTCTCACGGACTGGAAGAAAAACAACTCTTTGGGTGATGAAAAAGGGGAGACGAGAGTGGGGACTGGTTGGATGTAGAGAGAGAGGTCAGGTTCGGTAAGCTCCGATGATAGAAGAAAGGAGAAGAAGAGGACGGTGTCGTCATTATTCACTGTATTGGGAAGAAGGAAGACAAATAAAAAGACTCGACAAACAGAGAGCACACGAGGGAGGGGCTCAAGACGTTGTTAGATCATGTATCTTAGAGCATGTATTAAGGTTCATATTCATAACAATTAAATTAGAATCAATGTAAATGAACATTAAAATTAAAGTATGTTAATTTCACATCATAGATTTTTAGTAAAAAGTTCATTTGGGATTTGTATCTGTTGACTGGATGTTTTTTTTAGCATAAGGAACTTTTATTTCTTAAAAATATCACATGAGATCAGAAGACAAGGGGCAAAGCAGTCCTTCCGAGGATAGACTACTAATAATCTTCAAAAGAAGTCTGAGGTATAGTCGGGCTTTTGATGTTGGAACGAATTTTATGTAACCTAGAAATATAATAAACTAAAAACAGGACACGAAATACTACCAAAATTGGAAGCTAAAGCCAAACCCAGATCCAGTTTGACCTGGTCCTCCTCCGCCTCCATGGAGAGGGCATCAAAACCCTCTTGGATGGCGATGAGGTCCTCCATCAGAAGATGTTGTCTCGACATGAGCACATCTTCAAGCACTATCATTCTAATCTGAGAGGGGGAAGGATGACTCAATGCCTATGTGAGAATGGCCGAGGGCGAGTGTAGGATGGTCACGGTCGGGGGCGTGACGGGACCATAATAGGTGGGGCTAGCCAGGGAGAAGACCATCATGACCATAGTCAAAGTGAGAACGGGTAGTGGGGATGGTTGAGTAGGTCTCTTTTTCAGCTTCACCGACTTAATGACTCCCCTCGGTGGTGGTGGAAGCATCTCCCAACACTCCTCGATTGTGTGGCCAACAGAAGGTGCAACGAATGGTGAAGGACGTACAACCCCGCGGATGGTATACGTGAGCGATGACAACCGGTTGGTCGATAAGAACAACGTCATGATAAGTAAGAGAGTCGGAGAGAACCCTAAGTTAATGGAGAGACTGCGATGGTTTTTTTTATTACGTATCTTCATTGACCTATATGAAGCAAGAGGTCAATTGTAAAGACCGCCCCGGTTTAAAGAATTAGTTTTTTTTAAACTGTCGTTTAAAACGTCGTGGTTGGAAAACGGGTTGAAAATTCGAACGAATGCACATAAAAAGAAAAGAAAAACAAAAAAAAAGGTAAGAAGGACTTGGGCGGCCAGGCTCAGGCCCAGTCTGAAGACCGAGCCCAAGCCCAGCACCGTAAGCGCGCGAGCCCGGGCCCAAGCCCAACTCGGGGTACCCAAACACTAGCGCATTGTTCCCCTTTCTCCTTCGTGAGCGAGCACGACTCCCGAGAACAAAAACCAGCGCCACACTCCTCTCTTCTCTCTCGATCCTTCCCTCTCTCTCTCGTCCGCTCGCATCCGACGCTGCCCTCACCCCCACCGATTGCTTCTCCTCCGCGTGCGAATCGAGCCATCGTCATCACCTGAGACGATATCCAAACGCCTGAAGCTTCTTACTTCCGACCGTCTCTCCCGACCTCGAATCCCTCGACGCCGGCAACGGAAAGGACAGCACGGTTCGTGCTTTCGTCGCCCTTTCTTCTTCTCCAACTACGCACCGCCGTAAAACCCACCGTGTGAAGCTCGATTGGGCGAGCTTCGCTGGAGCATTGACGGCGGAGAGTTCCCTCGCCGGAGAATCTCTCGTGCTTGTTAGATCTAAGACGGGAGATGGGGTTGGGTCGCGCTCTGGCCACCATCGTCATAGTCACGGCCTCGTCGGAGTCCTGCCGCCCTTCCCAGCCTTCACTCCTCCTTCTCCGAGCTTCGTTGACGCCGTCCGCCGCCACGGCAAGACCAGGACCTCGCCGTGCTCGGACCAGACTGAAACCCTAGTGGACGCACCTTGGGCCAGGATTGGCATCGGGCTAGGACCAACCTCGAGCCGATTGGGCCTTGGGTCAAGACAGGCATGAGCCTGGACCGGAATGGTTGGGCCAAGATGGCCTGGACCAGGACGGGCCATCGGGCCAGGCCCAGGTCTAAGGTCCGGGTTCTGGACTCGGGTCTGGACCGGATCTGGGTCAGGTCTAGAGCCAGGTCCGGGTTGGTTCTGGGTCCGGTCAAGTCTTGTTTCTGGACCGGGTCGGATTCGGGTCCGGTTCTCGGATTCGGGTCGGAACCGGGTCGGCAGTTTAATTAATTTAAATAATTTAAAATGGAGAACTTAAAGGACTAAATTGACAAATTAGAGTACTTTTGGACTGTGTTGGGACTGATTATCAACTTTACCTGTTAAACTCAGACTTTGACTTCGCCCGAGAAGACCGGAGGTAGGCCCGGACGTCAACAGCTAGGAGACGTAGTTGTTGGTTTCTTCTTGAGGTAGGGAAAAGTACTAAACTCCTCGAGTAATTTAAGAACATTAATAGTATGTCTATTAGGATAATAATAACCGGAAAGGTCCTAATATGCATGTAGGATGTGATTCACTAGAATAGCCGCTTTCCAATTATATTAATAACCGGAAGAGTCTAGTGTGCATGTAGGATTTGATTCACTAGTTAACCGCTTTCAATATCTTGGGAAATTGTCGTGCTGGTAGAATGGCCATGTCGAGCCTTAGGACTTGCTTGTTGTTTGTAATTATTGATGATTGTTCTCCCTTAAGGCCGTTGTATGTTCCGTTCTTAGGATAAGACAAGAGTCAAACTAGATTAATTAAACTTGGTGATTGTAATGTGAACGGTGGTTCCGTGTTATGATTGATTGATTGAATGAACGTTTGAGTGTGAATTAGTTGTGCCTTGGATATGACCGGGTGAGTGATAGACCGATGATACATGGCTGGTAAGTTATGCCGGTAAGTTTGGTTGATAATATGAGTTTGTTGTATTGTGATTTGTCGGGTAGTGCGTGTCTTTGTCGTTTACTTGCCCGAGGGTGTTTCCAGGATATTATCCGATCGAGGGGGTATGCCGATCCGATATGTTTACATTGTTGTTTCACCCCGATGCTACGTGTTCCGGGAAGACCTAGGCCGAGGGACATTCCGGTATGGTATATTATTGTCTTATCTGATGCTACGTGTTCCGGAAAGGCTTGTTTCACCCCGATGCTACGTGTTCCGGGAAGACCGAGGCCGATGGACATTCCGGTATGGTATGCTATTGTCTTATCTGATGCTACGTGTTCCAGAAAGGCTTGTTTCACCCCGATGCTACGTGTTCCGGGAAGACCGAGGCCGATGGGTGTTCCGGCATGGTACTTTATTGTCTCATTCCGATACTACGTGTTCCGGAGAGACTCACTTTACCCCGATGATCTGTGGCCCTTTAGGGACATTTCCGGAAGCCCCGATGATAATGTTTCCTCTGGACCGAGGGGCAATCTGATATGATGTACCAGTCAGTGTACGGATCAGAGTCTTGGGATTTGATATTTAGTATGTCGGTATTTGTGTGTTACTTTAATCGATTCCTTGTTACATTCTTTATCTTCCGTTAATCTCCTTGAGTGTTACTTTCTTTAAAGCATTAGGCTTTTATTGAGCTATATTTACAACACCTTTTGGTTAATCACACTAATTATAAACTTTGAATAATTGTACTAATCGGTTTTATGTTTTAACGGGGATTCTCTTACTTTATTACTTTTTCCTACTGAGCGTAAGCTCACCCCCTTCTTGTTTACTGTTGTACAGGTTTCTTTGGTGAATAGACTTAGGGTTTGCTTCGGGACTCGGGAGCTCCTGGAGGATCGGGTGTCTATTGTAGTTGGACGTACCTTCCATCTTGTGTTGAACTAATTCTCTTACGTTTTTGGACTGAGTACTTGACCGTTTTTTATCATAATTGTTATTTGGAATTTTAAAGATTTGGAGTTGTTTCCCTTTTACTTTAACTTTATTATTATTTTATTATTGTTCCTAGCTCACGTCTCGAGTCCGGTCAAAATAGGATTTGGGGCGTGACATCAATAATACATATGAGGATGGAAAAAGTCGAAAGCTTACTTCCAATATCAAACACATGTGCCCTAAATGATTGTTGAGTTGTTTAGTGCACGAGTCGGGGTGTTTTAGAGCATATACATCAAGGGGGCAAGATGTAGGGTGCAGAATCGCTATGCTGACTGAGATGAATTGTGATATGCCCCCCGAAATCTAAGAGTGTTCCACATCAAGGAGGTAAGTATATGGGATCATGGTTTACAAAAGTGCTGACTGGATAATTAATTATGCTTTTGCTGAATTTGTTAAATTCATATTTAATTAACTAAATACTAAATAAAATTGAAATAAAATACATAAAATTAATTAATAAATTAATTGATTAACTAAAATGCAAAACTAATTAATAAACTTGAAATTTCATTAATTATAAAATAAAACGAACTACAATGCTTTTGGTAATATAAATTTATTAAGAAAGCATCTCACTCACCCGAATCTGAGTCGTTGTCCGAGCCACGTTAAGTCGCTCCAAACCGACTCCATATGTGCTCCATAATGTCACGTTGGAGTTGCTGATGGGTCACATCATTCGTGGCGCTGATTCGGGCACACAATTCTTATTGGTATGGCAAGGGCCCTCTTTGATGCCATCGTTGAGGCGGTGTCCAACTTGGTATATCCGGAGGGGGCTCGAAATACAATTCGTCATCCCCTGCTTCGTACTTGTCGCGTTCATCCTCCACAATCATATTATGTAGAATGATACAAGTATGCATCATGTCAGCCAAAGTCGACTTCCTCCAAACACGAGCGGGCCTTGAGATTATGTGTCACCGTGCTTGGAGGACTCCAAAAGCCCGTTCAATATCTTTCAGAGCAGCTTCTTCGCATCTGGCAAACAACTTCTGCTTGCGAGAAAGGCCACTACAAGGGATTGTTACTTCTAAGACTAACCTATGGCGTCTTAGAGGTTAGCTATGGCGTCTTAGAAGTTAGCGGTAAAACTTCTAAGACGCCATAGGCGGGCGTGTTAGTGAATTTCCTGAAATAAACTTCTAAGACGGCATGAACAACGTTATAGAGGTTTAATACTTCTACAACGTCAATTAAGCCGTCTTAGAGGTTTTAACGCTTCTGCAACGTCATATTTTGCGTCTTAGAGGTAATAAAACCTCTAAAACGCCATAGTTGACGTTGTAGAAGTGTTAAAACCTATAAGACGCTTTAGTTGACGTTGTAGAAGTGTTAAAACCTCTAAGACAATGTAGTTGACGTTGTAGAAGTGTTAAAACCTCTAAGACGCCTTAGTTGACATATTAGAGGTAATACCACATCTATACTTCCCCAACAGGATATAAGCACCTGAATATGCATTACAAAATATAGATGAATGTGCATTACAAAATGTACACCTGAATGTGCATTACAAAATGTACACTTGAACACACATTACAAAATTTTCTATGAGAAATAAAAGTGGGGAAGCATATCCAAAATAAATCTTAATACCATCATCCGGTTGTCAATATCCATTTCCTACATGCAGCGAAAGACCATGTCAACCACTCTATCATCTTAAACATCTATGAGTTCGTACATAAAACCACATATAAGTAACATAAAAGTAAAAATATGTTTGTAAAGTAATATGAAATATTACAGTAATACTCCAATTCATATATAATGGCAATTAACTCCTAAGTGGCAGATTTAAATAACTAATAAAAATATATTCATATACGAAAGCTTAAACACATGGTGGATACAACACTAGAAAGAAGATAAACTCACTGGAGTAAAAAGAGCCTCATGCACCTGGAAGCGTTCAGTGCCAACTTTAATGACCCTCCCACCTGGAAGCCGGTTTGAGAACGAAGTCATCAATAAAGAACTATAGCATACAAAAACAAACCAACATAGCAAGCACGAAAAGAAATATAAGAAAAAAAATTCTAGTACAATCAGCATGACAAGAACATTCAACAATTCTAAGGAATGAAAAATTGAATGTTTACGGATATATAAGATTCAAGAAGGTATTAAAAGAAACAACTCATTGTATAATTATTGACAAGGATTGTAGTTTCTAGCCCCAATTGGTATTCTCTCTTGTAATCATAGCTGCGAGAGTTTTTTTGAACGCGCCCCACGCGCGCTAGGTTAGGGCTCTACTCTGTGAATCCGAGTGTCGTCGTCGTTGCCGCTCGTTTCCGGGGCTGTTCCATCCGGATTGTTGGCGGTGCTTGGGGGTGTGGTGCTCGTGGGAGCCGTGTCGGGTGTAGTCTCCGTTTGAAGCCGGCTGTGGTGG
This sequence comes from Erodium maritimum, assembly GCA_963921825.1. NCBI lineage: Eukaryota > Viridiplantae > Streptophyta > Magnoliopsida > Geraniales > Geraniaceae > Erodium > Erodium maritimum. Next base: position 122,648,175 of record OY997588.1, on the reverse strand, counting down.
AGGCGGGGGACATCGTCGGTTTAAACAGATCTTGCCGACGTGTCTTCAGATCGGTTTGTGCTGCCGTGCCTTTCGGGTTGGGGGCGTCGTCGGTTACTTCTCCTTGCCGGCGTGTCTTCAGGCAGATTGTGCAACTGTGTTTTTCCGGTTGGGTCGTTCGGGTGAAGCTTTGATTCATTCCGAACTGTGCCGTTCCCGCGTGTCCGTAGCAGGTGGGGTTAATGATGCTGGTGAAATTTCCAACGTGTTTGTAGCAGGATTCATAGCTGGAAGTAGGAATTTGGGCATACACTGTGGTGAAAAGAATCTCTAGTCATCCAGTAGGAATTTGGGCATAGTTGGAAGTAGAAATTTGGGCATACACTGGAGGGGTTCGACCATCTCTAGTCATCCAGTAAGTGAACATGATGCTGGTGAAAAGAATCTGTTCTTCCCTTTCATCCTGTTTGAAGTGAACTTACACTGTGGACCAAGATTCATAGCTCCGAAGTAGGAATTTGGGCGAAAAGGGTTGTCCGACTGTCCCTTGACGACAACATCAATATATGTTGCTAAATGACTCCTTACTGTGGATCCACAGGTCGGCGAACAAGTTGAAATCGAAATCTGCAGAAATGGAGGAGGCATCTGATTACCACGAGAAATTGATCGAAGGGAAACTGTTTCGGGTCCCCAAATTAGCCTCCGTAATTTGTCGTCTGGAAAGTTCTGCGCAAGTACCAATCACGAGCTCAGTAAATCGTGAAGAAGGGAGGTCGGATATCCCGTGTGATGTTGCTATTCCAAATACAGTTGTAGGGGAGAAAGCTTCGAGTCAGGTCCGTACACATAGGGTCCGGCCGGTTGCTCCGTCGGTTCCGGTTGTACTTTGTAAGATATTCGTGTGTAATCTCCCGGCTGATTCGGATCGAGTTAAATTGAGGACATGGTTGGAACAATTTGTTCCAGTGGTCAAGGTATTCGTCTGTAAGAGACAAAACGGGGGGCGCTATTTCGGGTTTGTGTCAGTTCGAACAAGGGAAGAAGCAGAGGTGCTTGTGAAGGCCTGCAATGTAATGCTTTGGAAAGATCACCGGTTATTCATGGCCTTTGCCTGGCCGGAGGAGTTGGGTAATCGAATGGGGAAACCTGTGACATCTCAGGTATGGAGACCGAAGGAAACAAGCAGTTCTGATCCAATGTTACAGAAGGCTGACTCTGATTCTTGCTCGGAGTTTCAAGGTACTGTATCTAGTTACCTTGCTCCTTGGTCTGAGGCAAGCATTCTTAGTAGATGATTTCTCAATTACAGACCTTCGGAATCGTATTAATTTGGAAGAGCCTCTGGATTTGCAAATCAAGTTTCTGGGGAACAGTTTATTTCTTTTCCTTTCTTCTGATCATGATACCATGTCACGTGTGTTAAACTCAAATTGGAAGTGGAGTTCTTCTTCTTTCATCATGTTCGATTGGGCAAAGGATTGGCTTGATTATGAAAGCTTCTTTTCTTGGGTAAAGGTCTCAGGCATACCTTGTTCGGGATGGTGTATGTCAACGTTTAAAGATGTGGGGAATTCGCTGGGAACCTTTGTTTTAGCTCTGCGAGATGAAACCTCACCTTTGCTGGATTCCAACTACTTATTGCTGAAATTGAATTCACAGGCTCAAATTTTCCATCGTTTTATGAAGTTAGGGGAAAAAACTTATATAATAGAAGCTCAGAAAGTTCAGATTCTGCCGGCTTCTGAGACTGGTCTGGAGTCGAGTGTCAAGGATTCTGTTCAAGACCTTGGTTTGAACGACTTGAACTGTTTTCCTCCTCCGGGGAGTGCTTTGAAGATGAAGGAAATTCGTCGTGATTCACCGTTAGTAAGTAAAGTATCTGACTCTCAAAGTCAAATCAACCCGAGCCCAACTTCTCTCTTGCGTGGGCCTCAAGGCTCTCGGGCCGGCAAGACACCTCCCTGTGATCTAATTTCTTTAGGTAAACCTAACCTTGTCTATAGGTCATACACGGCTAGGAGATGTTCACTAAGCAAGGAGTATGCTGACAGAGATAGAAAATGGAAGTTGATTAAAGCTAGTCGAAAGGCTTTAACTGGGAATCCGGAAGCGGCAGAGCAAATTGAGGCATTGGATTTTGAGTTAGATGACTCAGTGGATCCCGAGTTTCAGGAGGATTCTGAGGACTTTTGCACTGATGATGAGCTAGAGGAAGGAGTCTCTCTCCCCTCTTCTCTACCTCATTAATCTTTCGTATGGCCTGTGAGGGATGGGCTGCAGCTACAGTGTTAATGAGAAGCTCGGTGTGGTTGATAGTGTGTTACATTACGTGTTGGCACATTTGGTTACAGAGGACCAGTGTGGTTGAAACTGTTTTCTTCAGTTTCTGAGGTGTTTGAGATGATCACGCCTCACGTGTTTAGCGTTTTCTCCCTAGCAGGTGATATGGTGCAGAATGCTTCTTATGTTCAGTGGAATTCGGTCCCTGGGTCGTGCCTTACGTTCAGACGGCGTAGGGTGCTAGCAGGTGGTTAGGCTTTTGTTGTTTTTGTCAGTTAAGTTGTTTATTTTGGCCTATTTTGTTTTGGTGTAATTGGTTGGGTCTTTTTTCTTCAGGAATCCACGTTGGGTTCCTGTAATAATAATTTCATCGCCTATCAAAAAAAAATCATAGCTGCGAGAAATAGATATTATATTGTAATATTACATGGTAATGCAACATATCCAAGTAACTCAAACCACAACATTATTTACCTTAAATAGAAAAGCTTCTTTTTTATTTCTCTAACAGTCTCAAAATCAGCGTTCTTATTCAGGGCAACCTTGTGACCAATTCCGGAAAATTTGATTTTTTGTCGAAAAAGTCAACCAAACGATGCCTGGTCCGTTCGAGGCTCGAGCGGGACCCAAAAAGATTAGCCGTCGTCGCAGCTGTCTTAGTTGGGTCATTTCCTTGTAAACGCGAGATTTCGTAAAAATCTCGAACAACGGACCGAACAGAGCCCAAGACGTCCGATTTTGGAAAATCTGACTGAAAAACATCTACAAGATATTTTGGGTGGGTCTTGGGACCACCTTGCCACATGTCACCTTGTGGGTGGGAGGGAGTGAGAATTGATCTCACTACCCTTAACTTTAAGGCTAAAAGACGAAAAAAGGAAGGACATGTGGCTCTTTTAATTCAAATTTGGATCTACAAAAGGGATAAGGCATGTGTGGCCAACCACACTAGAGAAGAGAGAGAGAGAGAGCCAAGGGAAGAGAAGAAGAAGAAGAAGAGAAGGAGGAGAAGAAGAGAGGCGATTTCCCGACGATCCAACCGGAGGATCGTCTTGATTTTTGCATATTCGTGATCCTCCCAACATTTGCTACGGCAGACACTCTTTCTTTTCTCCATTTGACAAGTTTGATTTCGCGGGTTTTGGTAGAAATGGTTGAAATATGGGTGGATGTGAGTCTAGAGCTTGTTAGGAATTTTTTGGGGGAAAAGGAAGTATTTTTCCGACGACCGGAAATTCGCTAGAGCTTCGGGCACCATGTGCATGCCCGTCCATAGCCGGAGGGAGGGTCACGGAGCCGTGACCTACCACGACGGTGGCGGTCCGATCCTTCCACTCACGACCCAAGTGTAGTCGTGGGGCCCACTTGGTCGGGGTTCGGGTTTTTCGGGTTCGGGTGGTCTTGGGTGACCCCCGAGGCGATAATTCACACCCGAAACGAATTATGGAAGTGATTCGTGAAAATTCAGAAAATGTGGTTAGAAACTTTAATTGCGGAATTAAACGCTCGGGCATCGGAAATTGATTCCGCCAAGTGCGTTGGAACACGTGAATTTAATTAGGAATGATAGAAACGAATATGGAAATTTGCGGAGCCCCGAGGGACGTTTTCTCAATACCGGGCAGATTCGCCAAGCCGGGCGAAATGGGCCATTCCAGGCCCATTTTGACAATGTCGAGTAATTGGGAAGTTTGGGAGTGATCGGTACTTGTCGGGGTTACATTTGAGCGTTAATTTCATAAAAATCGAAGTTGGCTTGCGTATTTAAAAGTGTGTTGTCTCGTCACTTTAGATTTTACCACCGATCGCGGAAAAGGGGAGCTTTAGGCGGATTGTCCCGAGCGCTTCTTGAGCTACGTTTGGATTTGGATGGCATTACGAGGTAGGGAAAAGTAGCTGGATATCGGTTCGACTAGGGAAAGTTACTAGTAAAAATGCATGTGGGCACCTGGTTGTGCCCGTAGGTTGATTATACTTGGCATGTTTGTAGAAAAGCATGAGGGTACCTGGTTGTGCTCGTAGGTTGATTATACTTGGCATGTTTGTAGAAATGCATGAGGGTACCTGGTTGTGCCCGTAGGTTGGATATACTCCGTAAATTGTCGTGCTGTATCTATTAGCGTTGTTGTGCTTGTATGTTTGATTAGTGTGCGCTTAGAGTGTTGAACTCGCGTGTGTAGTGAATGACTCGTGTGACTTGATAGTTGGTAGTGCCTTGATATGTTAAATGTGATAATTGATAGTTTGTTGTGATAATTGATCGAGTGTTGGTGATCTATGTGATGATGGGTGGTTAAGGTATGGCCCGCCTGTCGATTCGCCATCGACGAAGGGTGCCGTGGTTCCGCGATGAGGTGGGCCCACCTTCCGACTAGCAATCGATAAAGTGTTGCGATTTGTTCCGCGAAGAGGTCGGCTCGCCTTTCCGATTGGCGGTCGGGAAAAGTATTGTGGGGCGACTCCAGGCCCAGCCGGTTTGCTACCGGAAACTATGATTTGTGTGTGTTGATATTGTGTGATGTTGTGTGCGTTAAAATTTGATTTGTTGAGGATGTAATCTCTGTTGTTTGTTTATCCACGTGGAAATGGGTGGTTAAGGTATGGCCCGCCTGTCGATTCGTCATCGACGAAGGGTGTCGTGGTTCCGCGATGAGGTGGGCCTACCTTCCGACTAGCAATCGGTAAAGTGTTGCGATTTGTTCCGCGAAGAGGTCGGCTCGCCTTTCCGACTGACGGTCGGAAAAAGTTATGCGGGGCGACTCCAGGCCCAGCCGGTTTGCTACCGGAAACTGTGATGTGTGTGTGCTAATATTGCGTGATGTTGTGTGCGTTGCAATTTGATTTGTTGAGGAGGTAATTCCCGTTTTTTTCCTTGCGTGAAAATATGTTAGAAGTGTTGGGGTGTTTGACAGTTTGCGTGCGGCGGTTCGTCAAGAGCCACGGTAAGCTTCGCCTTTTCACACCTCCCCTGATCCATTTGGACGAGATACGATGCTCTGTCCGCCATACTCTTCCCCTTCCTCTTCGCGGCCTTATTTCCAATTGGGCGTTCGCGTGGAGGCGGCATGACAATTGGGGAACTTGGACGTACGGGTGGGGAACGTGGAGCGATTGGGGAAGTTGAGCCCCCGGCTTGTTGCTTGTCACCACTTAAATGTGTGACATTATCATCATCGGTGGGGACTGAAGTGGGCGGGGTGGTGTTTCTATAACTGCTGGACGCGTCCAATCGTCATCGAAGAACCCCGGCTTTGCCTTCCTCCGCCCAGAACTTTTCATCATTTTCAAACGGCTCTATCCAATGATCGAGCTTGAAAATCTTCGGCTCGTTTTTTATGTGTTCGGCGTGGATTCGATAGAGTTCCATCGTCCGCTCCCTAAACTTCTCTTCGCTCCAGCCGCTATGACCTTCCTGGGCCCTCTCCTTGTTTAGCAGTGTGACATACCGCATGACTCTTGTAGCACTTATGTTGAAATGGGTCTTGGCGGCTTGCACCGTCCACTGAGTCAATGGGAAATTCCCAGCACTGCACAAGCGCCTATGAACCGTGGTCCAGAACGTGCTCCCATCTTGCGAGGTTCCGGTGATGGGGTCGTGCGTTGTGCGTTTCCAGGCTCTGATCAGGAGCAAATCCACTTGAGGGGGCCATTTTCTTCGCCTTTTTGGTGTCGCCCGGGTACTCGGTCCCACGGATGATGAAGTAGACGACATGCGGGTTGCGGTTGTGGTCGACATCGAGAATTGTGGTTGCCCGAAATAGTTGGCAGCCATGTTGTAATGGTCATACAGTGGGCGGGTGAATACCCCAGTCGTGATTGGTGGTGATCCAAATGGATTGGGCGGTGGTCCTATTGGATTGGCCGGTTGGGCCGGTTGTCCTATTCCACCTACGTTGACATTTAAATTTTAATTACAATGAAAATTGGATAATCCATTGTTTGGTCACAAATAATTAAAATTAAACAAATAATGTAACTATAATTACACATACATGACATTAAACTTGATAAATTGATTAAAAATTTAATTAATGAAATGGATAAAATTATAATTCAAAAAGTTACCTTGGCCCCAAAGAGAGGCCATGTATTGGTTGAACGAATTAGGGTTCCAACCACCGGTTGGGGTGAAACTGTTAGTCTTAGTGCCCGTAGTTCAATCCTAAATGTCCAAATGTATATATCATCGTTAGCAATAAAATTAAAGCGGCTTTATATTACTTATGTGTTGGAGTAATATATCGATGTGTGCTCTGATCTATGCCCACCATGCGAATAGAACCATAGATCGAGATAGATCACACTCGATGGGTCCCTAGTCAACAAAGCTTCACTAGAAGCGACTAGTATGAAAGATGGCTCTTTATGGCTTACGTTCTGTTAGTCATTGGAATGGGATTCCGGAGTCTGATCATAGATATCATGTGGGACATGATATTGGACGACCCGCCCTGAATATGTGCCATAGATTAAGTCATGAACATATTCAGTGTTGTAGCTTGTCATGTATCCTTAGACCAAGGAGTCTTTGTGATCGCTATGTAGTCAACAACTGAGTTTGACCTGAGCCTAACGTTGTCCGTAACAGGGCTTCCATAACGGCCAGGATTGGCTTGGGGACGGGCTACATGAGTGACACGAAAGACGGCTAAGGGATTTATCCCTCATACTAAGGTATGGGAAAGATATCGGTTCTCGGCCGCTTGATCGAGAGTGACTGGAAGAATAGCATGGCCATGCACATGATACTGGGTATCATATCTTCAGTCATCTCACATATCAAGGAACGGTGATTGAGAATAATAAGGATGACGGCTCTATGCCTTATCTCAATCAGGATATCGGAGATAAAAGGATAATGACAGGGACGACGGAAAGGTTAGAATCGACAGGGTCGATTCGCTATGCAGTGTCAGACAATACTAAAGTCTCGTTAGTTGCCACTTAAATAGGATCAAGTAAAATGGGATTTTACGTTGATCTATTGACATGCATAAACCTAAGGGTCACACCGGAGGATGAAACTCATTGACACATTTATGGAGAATGGCCAAAAGGGAGTTGTCTCGGGACATGACCAAAACTGGGTTTTGGGTCATGTGCCCGTAAGTGAATAGGACTTTACGGATCGAGACAAGGCTTGGAGTCTTGGGATTGATCGCGTCGGATAATGTTGGACATTTCCGGTATGGAAGGCATGGAGGCGATGAGCGAATCACGGGACCTCGTTGGAAATGGTCACGGGCCATGTTCCAAGAGGCCCATGAAAGGCCCATGCAACCAAGGCCCATGGAACTAATTAATCAAGTCTTGATTAATTAGTACTAAGTAAGCAAGACAAGGATTAAGGTGTTGGTGATTCACCACCTAACCCAATCTTGTCTTGCCATACTTTGTCCTATTTACACCTTACTTGACACCATACTTGTCCCATGCCTTTAGTTGGACAAGTATGGGTTTTGTTATGTTTAAGTCATCTTTTTTCAACATAACAAACACAAGACAAGAATAGGAAACACATTTTCTCTCCCTCTTCCATGGCCATTTCGGGTTTGGCTAGTTTCCTCCTCCATTTTTGTGTTCTTGAGTCCTCAAAGAGAAGAACTACGTGGCTTTGATTCCCATGTGGATACGTAGGCGTCTTGGAGACTCAAGCCAATCATTCGTTAACCGGTGTTCTTGTTTTGGTAAGAACTAGTGCTGAATTTTTCTCTTGTTAATCCATTCTTTGTTAGTTGTTTCATGGTTCTAATCGTCTCTTGGCTTTCCTTGATTTTCCGCTGCGAGTTGGTTCATCTCCAACCCTACCTCGAGACCCAACAGTGGTATCAGAGCCGTGCTACCTTCGGGATTCACAAGACGGTGTTCAAAGTTTCGGTTTTGCTTGAAAGTTTCGTTTTTGGCATGTTGTTTTGCTAAATTTTTTGATAACATGTTTTAAATTATTGTTTATGGATTTAATACATGTAAAATGATTTTTTGAAAATTATTTCAAATCTGGAAATTTTGAAAAAAATTTGATTTTTCGGGTCTCGGGAGCGGGACTCTCGGGGAGCCGAAACCGGGACCGAACGGGGCTCCGTTGGACGGAGCTAGGCCAAGCATGACCATTGGATGGTTGATATGCCAAGGCTAAACCGTTTTGTTAGTTATGACGAGTTTGGAACCGTCATGAGGAACTCGAAGATCAAATGTTCAAAAGTTTCATTTTTGAACGGTTTCGATAAACCGAGCATCAAAAATTTTCGAAACTTGGCTATTGATTAAAACCGGAAAATCACATGATGTTTGATAACATGCTTGTTTGATAACACGATGTGTGATGTGATGTTGGCATGGTGTACATAATAGCCCCGAGCTCGATTTAATTATTTATCGCTTTTCACGGCCTGCGAGCCGTTAGAGTTAGCATGTAATTATTCTTTCAATGTGTGGTCGTCGAACCACTTGTTTGTAATATTTATTTATTCCCGACCTGCGAGTCGTGTATTAAATTGTAATATTTTACTCAAGATGAAGAAAGGGCGAAAAGGTCATTTGGTGGATTTTCGGGTGTTGGCATCGGCTTGGAGTCGGTGGAGCTCAAGAAGCTAGTGGGAGTTAGTTTAGGGGGCTATTATGTGCACATTTACCGCTTTATGCTTGGTTTAGTTTATGCATGATTAATTCTATGTGTTTTAGAATTGCATGCTTAACTTTATTTACTGAGCATATCACCTCACATGCAAAGATAAAATTGGAATTTTAATCCTTGTGTGTGAACCCTTAGAACCGTCATTGCATTGGATGTAGTTGACGGGTTCAAAGGAAGAATTACATTGGATGTAATTTGAGGCATCATTGCATTTGGAATGTAGTTGATGTGCTCATCGCATCTAGGATGTGCCAAAGTTTTGAACACAACTGGACAAGTAAAAGCGGGTCATGTCCGATACCTCCCAATCATCAACACCTTACTACCACCCCGTCCTATGGGTGTCGTGCGCATTAGCGGAGCATCCATGAGGAAGCGGGGTAGTAGGTTTGGACGACATATGTGGGTGTCGTGCGCATTAGCGGAGCACCTACATAGTGACGGGCCATAGTTGAAAATTGGTGGACCCGACTACGATTCTCAGCCTGAGGTTGAGCTAGGGTAACAGATAGGGTAAGCCGTGTACATAAGTGCATACCCTAGCCAAGAGTCACATTGGATGTGATTGGATGGAGTCCTACCTACATAGCTCGATTAAGTGGTGAGCATTAGTTCAACTTAATCGAGTGAATCAAGGATCTTGGTTTCAGATTCTAAAGGTTTAGAATCGATTGTTGGTGTTTAAGCTTGATCTTCATAAAATTTATTCAGTTTACTGATTGAATTTTATCTGTTGTAGATCAAATGGCAAATTCAGCGAACATTAATAGTTTGTCATTAAAAACCATTCTTGACAGGGTCAAGCTAAATGGGACAAACTATTTGGACTGGTACAGAATTTTGAGGATAGTCCTCAAGTCTGAACGCAAAGAATATGTCCATGACAAGGCTGTCTCTACGACCATATCAGAGTTACATGAAGTGTCATTAATTGCTGAGAAGAATATATCAGGGATCTGGGATCCAAGGATATTCTGATGCTCAACAAGGGAATTGGAAGTGGCAAGGGCGGGGCCCATGCGCACTTGGCAGGAAAGATGAGACACATGAGAATGTCTGCTTCTACTGCCAACAGCCTGGTCATTGGAACCGGGATTACAGGAAGTTCACGGCTGATCTGAAGAAGGGCAGTGGGATTGCGCCTTCATAAAATAGCGTGGATGATCTGAAGAAGGGCAGTAGGACTACGCCTTCATCAGGAAACCTGGATGATCTAAGGAAGGGCGGTGGGACCGTGCCTTCATCCGGTATTAACTCTATAGAGCTACATCTCTCTACTTCCAAAGATTCATGGGTATTAGATACCAGGACTGAATCTCACACATGCACTTATATATGGTGGCTGAAAGTAGGAGAGGTCTGGAAAGCACGAAGTGGACCTCAGAGTTGTGGCAACTGCTGTAGGATCCATGAGTCTTGCTTTGCCAAGAGGCCTTGTCTTAGTATTGTATAATGTATATTGCATACCTACTTTTAGTAGGAATATTATATCTGTATCCGTGTTTGACAAGGAAGGATATAATGTTAATATTGGAAATGGAGTTTTCAATGTTCTATGCAATGATATGTTTTATACCAGTGCTGACTTGGTTGGAGGATTGTACATATTAGATATGGGTAACAATGCCTCAAGTTCTATATATTCCGTTAATACCAAGAGGTCTAAATCCAACAATTTAAACCTAACTCTGTTATGGCACTGTCATTTAGGTCGCATAAACAAGAAGCACCTATCAGCACTTCAGAAGTGCGAACTTTCAGGTTCATTCGAGTTCCATTCGATCGATAGGTGCAAGGTTTGTTTGATGGGAAAAATGACTAAAGTTCCCTTTTATCGATCGCGATGAAAGGGCGGGTAAATTATTGGGGCTGATACACTCGAATGTGTGTAGACCAATAAGTTCACTTGCCAGGAGGGGTTTTAGCTACTTTATCACCTTTACTGATGATTACAGTAAATATGGTTATGTCTATTCGATGAGACATAAGTCTGAAGCTTTTGATAAATTCAAAGAGTTTAAGACTAAAGTAGAAAACCAGCTCGACAAAGGTATTAAGGCACTTCGATTGGATCGAGGTGGAAAATACTTGACCACAGAGTTATTAGATCATCTAAAAGAGAATGAGATCCTTTTGGAATGGACTCCTCCTGGGACACTGTAGTTGAAATGTGTAGCCAAACGGAGAAATCGGACATTGTTAGACAATGGTCCGTTCCATGATTAGTTGGACTGATCTCCCAATCTCTTTCAGGGGTTATGCTCTAGAGACGACCGCATTCATAGTGAATCGGGCTTCGACAAGGGTGTGGAAGGGACACCATTTTAAAAATGGAATGGGATGATGCCCGCTTTGTCCTTCCTAAAGATTTGTGGTTGCGAGGCTTATGTGAAACATTTGGTTTCGACTAAGCTCGAACCAAGATCTGAGATATGCACCTTCGTGTGGTATCCCAAAGCAACAAGGGGATACTACTTCTACAATCCCAGTGAGAACATGGTGTTCGTCGCATGGGGTGGGGTCTTTATGGAAAAGGAGTTTTGTTTCCAAAGACGTCATTGGGAGGACTGTGCATCTCGAAGAAATTCAGGATGGTACAGATCTGTCTAAACCAATTGGCAACCCAGTAGAAAGGAGCCAGAGATTGTCGTAGAGTAAGAACCAATTCGTGTTACAATTCCGGAAGGTCCAAGGCGATTTGAAAGGATCAATCTTCCACCTCCAAGATATGGTATCCGGAGGTGACAATGAAGTCATGGTGGATCACGATGATCCAGCCACCTTTCAAGAAGTCGTGGATGGGCCCGACTCCGAGTTATGGCTGGGAGCCATGAGGGAGGAAATGCAATCCATGTCGGACAACCGAGTCTGGGAACCGGTTGATCCCATCAATGGTGTGAGGACCATCGGATGCAAATGGATCTTCAAGGTGAAGATGGACATGGATGGCAACCCTCTGACCTACAAAGCTCAACTGGTGGCGAAAGGTTATAGGCATGGATTGACTATGAGGAAACCTTCTCCTTAGTGGCTATGGTCAAAATCGATCCAAATTCTTCTTGACATAACTGCGTATCATAATTACGAGATATGGCAAGTGGATGTCAAAACCGCTTTCCTAAATGGAAATTTGACTGAGTACGTTTGTATGTCTCGGCCCAAAGGTTTTGACGATCCGAAGAATAAAGGAAAGATTTATAAGTTGTTGAAATCCATTTATGGATTGAAACGAACTTCTCGGAGTTGGATCCTTCGTTTTGATGAAGCTGTAATTGGATTTGGCTTAATCAAGAACGAGGATGAATCTTGCGTTTATAAGAAGGCTAGTGGGAGCAAGATTACCTTTCTGGTTCTCATTGAAAACGACATCCCAACCTTGCACGAGACTAAAGCTTGGTTGAGGAAGTGTTTTTCAATAAAGGACTTAGGCGATGCTTCTTATATCTTAAGGATTCAGATATGTAGAGATCGCACCAAGAGGGTCTTGGATTTAAGTCAGGGAACCTATGTGAACAAGGCATTGAGTAGGTTCTTAATGCTCGATTCAAAGAAAGGACTCTTACCCACTAGTCATGGCATTCATCTCAGCAAGACTCAGTGTCCTAAGACACCTGATGAGCTGAAAAGGATGATGAGAATCCTATGCGCCTGGGGGCAGGATCGATCATATATGCCATGACATGTATGAGACCAGACGTCTCGTAAGCCTTATGTTGTACCAGTAGACATCATTCTAACCCGGGGGAAAGATGATGATGAACTAGCCGTCGAAGGATGAGTAGACGCTAGTTTTCCAAGACAAATCCAGATGACTTTAGAAGTCAATCAGGATATGTGTTTACGCTGAATGGCAGAGCTTTAGCTGGGAAAGCGTAAAGCAAGATACCATTGCCGAATCTACGACAGAGGCCAAGTACATGGATGCTGCAGAGGCAGCTAAGGAGGCTATGTGGATTTGGAAATTCATGGCAGGGCTGGGTGTAATTAAAAACCCATCCAGTCCGGTGAATCCATTTTGCGACAACACAAGGGCCATTGCGCAATCTAAAAGCCTAGATCGCATAACAAATCCAAACATGTACTGCGGCGTATCCACCTCATCAGATAAATACTGAACTGAGGTGAAGTGAAGATAACCGATATTGCAATAGATGATAACATAGCCAACCCTTTGACTAAGGCAGTGTCACTGCCTGAACATGTTAGACATGTAAAGTCGATGGGGACATATTGGAGTTTAGATTGGAACTAGGGCAAGTGGGAGATTGTTAGTCTTAGTGCCCGTAGTTCAATCCTAAATGTCCAAATGTATATATCATCGTTAGCAATAAAATTAAAGCGGCTTTATATTACTTATGTGTTGGAGTAATATATCGATGTGTGCTCTGATCTATGCCCACCATGCGAATAGAACCATAGATCGAGATAGATCACACTCGATGGGTCCCTAGTCAACAAAGCTTCACTAGAAGCGACTAGTATGAAAGATGGCTCTTTATGGCTTACGTTCTGTTAGTCATTGGAATGGGATTCCGGAGTCTGATCATAGATATCATGTGGGACATGATATTGGACGACCCGCCCTGAATATGTGCCATAGATTAAGTCATGAACATATTCAGTGTTGTAGCTTGTCATGTATCCTTAGACCAAGGAGTCTTTGTGATCGCTATGTAGTCAACAACTGAGTTTGACCTGAGCCTAACGTTGTCCGTAACAGGGCTTCCATAACGGCCAGGATTGGCTTGGGGACGGGCTACATGAGTGACACGAAAGACGGCTAAGGGATTTATCCCTCATACTAAGGTATGGGAAAGATATCGGTTCTCGGCCGCTTGATCGAGAGTGACTGGAAGAATAGCATGGCCATGCACATGATACTGGGTATCATATCTTCAGTCATCTCACATATCAAGGAACGGTGATTGAGAATAATAAGGATGACGGCTCTATGCCTTATCTCAATCAGGATATCGGAGATAAAAGGATAATGACAGGGACGACGGAAAGGTTAGAATCGACAGGGTCGATTCGCTATGCAGTGTCAGACAATACTAAAGTCTCGTTAGTTGCCACTTAAATAGGATCAAGTAAAATGGGATTTTACGTTGATCTATTGACATGCATAAACCTAAGGGTCACACCGGAGGATGAAACTCATTGACACATTTATGGAGAATGGCCAAAAGGGAGTTGTCTCGGGACATGACCAAAACTGGGTTTTGGGTCATGTGCCCGTAAGTGAATAGGACTTTACGGATCGAGACAAGGCTTGGAGTCTTGGGATTGATCGCGTCGGATAATGTTGGACATTTCCGGTATGGAAGGCATGGAGGCGATGAGCGAATCACGGGACCTCGTTGGAAATGGTCACGGGCCATGTTCCAAGAGGCCCATGAAAGGCCCATGCAACCAAGGCCCATGGAACTAATTAATCAAGTCTTGATTAATTAGTACTAAGTAAGCAAGACAAGGATTAAGGTGTTGGTGATTCACCACCTAACCCAATCTTGTCTTGCCATACTTTGTCCTATTTACACCTTACTTGACACCATACTTGTCCCATGCCTTTAGTTGGACAAGTATGAGTTTTGTTATGTTTAAGTCATCTTTTTTCAACATAACAAACACAAGACAAGAATAGGAAACACATTTTCTCTCCCTCTTCCATGGCCATTTCGGGTTTGGCTAGTTTCCTCCTCCATTTTTGTGTTCTTGAGTCCTCAAAGAGAAGAACTACGTGGCTTTGATTCCCATGTGGATACGTAGGCGTCTTGGAGACTCAAGCCAATCATTCGTTAACCGGTGTTCTTGTTTTGGTAAGAACTAGTGCTGAATTTTTCTCTTGTTAATCCATTCTTTGTTAGTTGTTTCATGGTTCTAATCGTCTCTTGGCTTTCCTTGATTTTCCGCTGCGAGTTGGTTCATCTCCAACCCTACCTCGAGACCCAACAGAAACCGGTTTGCAACATCTGTATGTAAGACGACCCGGCTTGATTGGTGGTCGGACCTTGTGGATTGGGGTTCGCAGGTTGTTCGTCGGTGTTGTCCTCCTCTTCCGAGTTGAAAAATTCGTGTTCCGGCGGTTGAGTGGAATCGTCGTCAGACATTATCGATCAGATTTTGCAAAGACGATATGAATTTGAGAGAGTTAGGTTTGAGAGAATTTAAAAGTTTGTGGTGCGAATTGGTGAAATGGGGTGAGGAGTATTAACAGTGGTTGAATAATTGTTTTTTAATTTTATTTTTTGTTCTTGCCACTGGACGAGAGAGAGGCAGAGGAGCGTGAGTCAGCGGGGCTGATTTTGGCCCCGCGCCTCTGCCCCCCGAACCCTCCTCGTCCCTCTCCTCCCCCCCGCCTCGCACGCCCCCCTCCCCACACCGCTCGAACCCCAAACCCCGAGTCCTCCTCCCATTGCTCTGTCCCCTGCCTCGCCATCAAACCCCGGCTTGATGTGAATGCTCTTAGTGTCACTGGCAAACCATAGTAGACAGCGTTTGGCAGAAAATACAAAATAAACATATTAAAAGTTGTCCCCAAAGGAGAGTAAAAAAAACAGTTCTCTCATCTCACCCCTCTTGGCTTTCTTTCTGATTCCCCAATCTCTCTCCAGCGATATCAAATATCCAGGGTTTCCATGTGAAACCCGAAACCTGGCCGTCAAGTTTCCCGTCACTTTCTCGAGAAAGTCCCCTGCTACCTCATCACTCGACCGTCATCGTTGCCCCGCATTCTTCACGCGACTTTAGCATTTCCTTATTGTTTTTCGTCGAAGCCGATCCTAGGGCACGCAGAAGATCGCGACTGCGAGTACGTAGTTTTGTTCGGGTAATTTAATTTTAAGCGGGGGGTCCGGGAACTTAGGTCTTTCGACCAAGGGATTGGAGATGGGAACGGTGGATGGATCTGATGATCGGACGTTCAAGGTTAATTTCTCCGGCGACGGGGCTGCCAAGCTGAAGGAGATAGTGATGGATAAGCTCAAGGAGTTCATGGGCGATTACACCGACGACACACTCGTGGTATGGTTTTAGTTGCTATTTTCTTCGTTTGATATGATACGCTTGTTTGAAGATTGCCGTCTTGTACATTTGCGGTATGGATTGGACAATGCCATTCATGATATCTGGATCGGGGCGTTTTAGGGACAAAGTTGGGTCTGGTTTGAATGTGTTTTTATGCGCTACACATCTATTTTTATTGATTTAGGCCTCTCAATGCGCTGGCAAATTAGATTTTTTTTCATGGGTCTGATCATTGTTGATTCTGGAGTTGGGATGCTTACTATTTTAACAGTTCCATTTGTTTTACTATCATCTCTTTTCACTTGAAGATAAGATGCATATGTTCTTTCAAGCTCATGGCTTGGTCAAAATTTGTTTTGTTTGGTTTGTATAGTTAGTTCCTTCATGTTATATCCTTATCTGACTTTCCTTTGGATGATGAAGTTTGGGTTTTTGTTTAATGTGGAGAGGTGGATAGTTCACATTGTGGTTGTTCAGGGTGTCATTTTGGAGATTGATGATGACAAATAGAGTATCGTGAAGGCTTCGATGTCTGGAGGCTTTTTAGATGTCCCATATGTTTAGGCTGCTCTTCTTTCAAGGCAAAAACTGCCTTCTCATTTATCATTTGTTCTAGTCTTTTTTAATAATACCAATGCTTAAGTTTTGCATAGATAATGTGACATGTTTATCTTTTTACCTGTTTATTAAGTTGATATTCCCTCCATCCCAAACTAGTCTACACTATTTTTTTTTAACCAAAATAAGTCTAGTTGTCCATTTGGTTAATGAATTGTGCTTGAGTTACCTATAAGATCTCTGTATATGATAGTTATAACCACATGAAAAGCATGCAGGGAAACATACTGCTATTATTTTAATATTTAATTTTAACACTTATACGTGATATACAGTCTAACTTCTACTTCGTGTGTGTCACCCTGCTTTTCTTTTTATGAAAAATTAGGCGTGGCTATGTTTGGGTTGTGTTGTGGCCCATATTTTTACTTCTGTTTGTGCAACAACCCCCCGTCCTCTAATCCTATACCCCTTTTTTCTAGGTAAGGGAATTGAAAAGATGACGATATCTCATTATTTTCTCTAGTAGGTTTAGGCGTGATTAATATGGTGTTGAGTATCAATTGTAATGGAAAAACCAAAAATTATTTTGCCAGCAATGCAATGTATGATGAGACCACTTGTCCCGTGGAGTTATCTTCCAATTGTATGTTGTCAATTATAAATTTCAATGATCAGAGCTAAAACTTAGAAATTTTGATTTTTTGACTTGTTAAAACATTAAATTGGGGTAGGGTGATCATGTTGGTGGCTTAAATGTAAAATACATATAATTATATTTAAGACAGCTAAGATACACCAATTATAATCTAACTCTTATCATTTGTCCATGGAATGCCAATCATCAGTAAACCATATTTGGAACTTGAAAGCACTTCCCTAAGTCCTCGTGCCAGTAACATAAATCTATAAAGATATCAGCTGCGAATATTCATCTTTACAGTTAAGCAAAATAAACATCCTTCTGGAAAGCTGAGCAGAAAAACCATATTTTCTTACGGCAATAACATACACCGGTTAACATTCTTCCATACAGCTCAGCAAGAAATATCTTTATGTAGAGTCGAGCAAAAAAAAAACTTTCATACAGCTAAGCAATTTTTTTTCCTTCCGTACACTTGTTGAATAGCAACCAAGCAAGGTGGAGCATGCCTAAAAAAGTCACTCTACCACTGGGCCATCTTGAACCTGGACCTGAATCCTTATCTATTAAAAATATACCACACTTATTCTCCAGACAATTGGAAGAGTGTACACAACTTCTGCTACAATACAAGAAACTCTTCACATATAAGATCGGTGTTTTGTAGTTCAACAAAATTCTTGTTATTGTAGATGTCTAAGATCAACATAAGTCTCTTATGTCCAACAATATGTAAAAAGAAGTTTGAGAAATTTATGGTTTGGTTTCTCTATCTAGTGTTAATCTAAGTAAATCAATTTTAGTAGCAAGATTGAGAAATTTATGGTTCGGTGTTTCTGATGGAGAAATGTGTGCATTTTGCTTACCTGGGAATTAAGTTTTAACAGTATTTTCTCAACTTATGATTCAGTCTGACAATCGTTTTTACTTGAGATATGATGATTTCTACATATAAAAATTGGTGGCTGGTTGCATTTTATAAATATTGGTGATATGCTATTTGATATCATCTGTATGCCTCTTCAGTAGCAGCAGCATATAGGAAGAAAGGACGATGAATTATTACAAATATCCATATCAATTGTGGCATGGTTTCCAGTTCTAGCCTGCATTAATCTCATGGGTCTATATAGCTAAAATGTGATTTATTGTGAATAGATAGAAGACTAATCACATTTTTTGCCTAAGCAATGAAGAATGTTTTTTGGTATTGGTGGCAGTTTTGAACCTCTTATGGTTAGTACTCCCTAAGTATCGTTGAATTGGTTTGGTATTGCCTCCGTAGCCTTTTTTTTTGTTCCTGCCCTCATTAATTCAGTTTGGACTGTGGTACCTGGAGATATCAGTTAGGGGATGGAAGGTTAGGAATAGCCTTCTAAATTTGTCTAGGGCATTGTTTTGTCTTATGAAGAGAAAATTATTAGTTCAGTCTTAGAAGTATAAATTGTGCTGCGAGTTGTGTTTTATGATTACCTAGTCAATTGGTGGGAATTTCTTTGTTCTGTTATACAGTGACTATTATTAAGTCTTTGTTTGCTTTTCTTAACGCCTCGTATATTGTGCCTTAATTACAATGCTAGTGTAGTGGATACTCTTTCCTTTCATCCTCCATTGTTTTTTTCCCGAAAAGTTGATTTGATTCCTAAGTTGAAGCTTCAAGTTTATGGATCATGTCACCATGGGGTATAGGAGGTTCTGGTAGTTGTTACCACCCTTATATGTCAAATTCTATGGGTCTGGGAAAGAAACTTGACAAATTGTTGTTAATTTTTAGAATTATGAACATTATGGTTTTGTTAGACAAGCACTCGACACTGACTCCAAATTTTGTTGTCAGGATTATGTCATTGTCTTATTGAGAAATGGCAGGCAAAAAGAAGAAGCAAGGAATGAATTGAATGTGTTTTTGGGAGATGACAGTCATTCTTTTGTATCATGGTAATGTTTCGTAGACCAAGAGTGTATAATTTATTGAAGTTGCTGAATATCACTGTCAACTTAAATTCGTCATTGCTATTTATGATGTTATGGTTTTATTTAATAGGCTATGGAATCATCTGTCTTCAAACTTGGATCTATATATGGAACCCAAGGAATCTAATGTGGATGCAGCAGCTCAAACAAAACCTGCATCAGAGGATCATGTTGAAAGAAATGATTCACATCACTTGGATTCTGAATCTGAAAGGATTAAGACCAATAAGTTATCTAGAAGTCGTCACAATCGAGAGTGGAAAGGACTAATTAGGGATGCAGCTGAGCCCCCACCTCTTCGAAGCTCAGAGATAGACAATATTCGTGTAAAGGAGAAAACATATCGCAAAGTTGATCGTAGAAGATCGGTTTCTCCCCTACCCCAGGTTCACAAGAAAAGGAGTCGGCCTGATGAGCATCATGATTCAAAGGTTTGGATATATCTACTTTTCCTTCTCTTTCTTCTACTGGATATATCTACATATGCAATTTTGCTGTATTTTTCATTTTGAAACTTAAAGCTACAAGCCACCACACCATAAGTGATGTGATAATATATAGATCAACGTTTCCTTTATTCACAAAGGTGTGAACTTTGCATCCTGAAATATTCTTATTTCATTTACCAGACTGGATTCTGAGGTGTCTCTTGCTTGTGTTTAATTCCAAATACATATGCATGTGTTAGTTTTATTGTCTCATTTTATCAAATTATGTTTTATATTTATTCATGTTGCAGTTATGCCTGGCCTTTAGTCATGTGATTAAGAACATCCTTAGGGAGTATGGTTGAAATAGCATGTTTTGCCACATTAGTAATAACTGACTTAAAAATATAAATATAACATGGGTTCACTTTATCGGACAATGAACTGCTATAGATGTATTCTTTGACGAAGTGCTTCTGTGTAAATTATATGCTGTTCTAAAATTGCATAAGAATTCATAACTATATTTTTTTTCGCACGGTACATTCATCCATTTATAATATCTCTGCCAAAATGATGATTATTCTATGCCAATTGATATCTTGTAGTAAATTTTATGAAAAACTGTGACCACGCTGTGATAATTGATGCATTATATCGGCATTTTTTATGATTTATCATTACACACTTCTATCTTAATCATTAATGTGTGGACATCTAGAGAAGCTTGACCTATTATATATTACTTGCTTTGAAGATGTCAGAACACCTTATATATAATGTTCGCTTCTTCCTCATTTTGCCTTGGTGCATCTGCATCATGACCCTGTTCTGAATGATGTGTTTATATATGACTGTCACATCAGAGTTTTCACCTTGCTCATTACTCCAAGTTACTGATTAATCAAATGGCACTTTGGCAGAGGGGGCCAGTTTCTGGACCAACCATACATGCCCCTCGTCGGCTCCTTCAATTTGCTGTGAGAGATGCAGTGGGAACTTCAAGACCATCTAATTTGTCCACTGAGCTTACATTGAAACGTCTTCGGTCAGTAGTTTCCACATCAACTGGAGGCTCATCATTGGTTGATCGTCCTCGCAAGATACAGTCAGTTGCAAGGGTCGCAAATCCAATGGCAACTGTAATTAAAGCAGTTGCAGAAGCAGCTGAAGATGTAAGAAAAATGAAATCCTCAGGTAGTGTGTTTGATCGACTTGGCCGTGGTATGGGTTTATCAGAGACCATTAGCCAACAAATTGAGGATGTTACAATGAATGGGGGAGAATCTGGCGATGTCAACCAAATTCCGGAGTATACAGGAAATGATTACCATGGAAAATATGGTAGGAATATTGCTATGCAAAGTGACACTGCATTTGCCTCTGATTCTACTTCTGACAATGAAGGTTATGATGATGTCAATATTATGGGCCATAGAGTTACGGGGGCTTCTCATAGTGGCACATCTGCTGGAAATAAGGCTGGAGATTCTTTGATGGTGCAGTATAGTGTAGCTAAGAATAATGATACGCGGAAAACGTGGAATAAAGATCAGGATCAGCCTGCGGCAGCAACAAACAATTCTCGCAAAATAGTGAACATATCTGTCAACGTAAATACATTTGAACCACCTCATTTTGATGACCAAAGGGATGCTACAGAAGTAGATGGCCGTAAATTTGTACAGGAGATGGAGGCAGGTTCTGGAAAATCGAATGTTCGATTAATGAAGGAGAATAATGATATTGCCTCAGTTGGTAATGGAAATGTAAGATACATTACTACTATGCATGTGTTTGATATTCTTTCTACTGTGATAGTGTGGTGACATCTTCTTAGTTCATCATTTCATTTTTGGATAAGCCATCTTGGTTAATTATACTACATAGCTAACGTTGGGTTGCTGTTTAATAATGAACAGGCAAAAACATCTCTGGATGCTCGGAGGGAATCACAGAAAACACTGCAATCTGCACCTGGTGAGTTCTGAACATATGAAATGATATCCCTGCCTATGCATTAAAATAACATTGTCAATTCATTTTCAAGTTTGTTAGAATTTCTTTTCTCTTTTTTACTTTTTTATGGGATCTATGAGGATGTTACATTTTTATAAACTCTTAAATGACTCGGTTCTGCCTGCAGTTTTTCTGGATTTTACTGTATCTGCCTGCCATTATAATAACTGTGTTTGATGTTTTTGTGCAGGCTTATATTCTGGTACCCGTCCTTTGGAGGATGCAGATTCAAGAACCATTTTTATCAGCAATGTAATAACTTGCATTTCGGTTATTTCAGAAAAGAAATGAGTATTTGTTCTCTGTCTGACATGTTCTCCCACACAGGTTAATTTTGGTGCTACCAAGGATAGTCTTTCTCGTCATTTCAACAAGTTTGGGGATGTGGTGAAGGTGGTTATAGTCACTGATGCAGCTACAGGGCAACCAAAAGGGTAAGATGCCTTTGATTTATCCATTTTCAATCTTTGCGACAGGTCAAAACTCATTTCCTATAGTACTTACTGAACCATGTTTCTCAAGCAGGTCTGCTTATGTAGAGTTCACTGGAAAAGAGTCCGCTGACAATGCGTTGTCCCTGGATGGTACATCCTTTATGTCACGAATCATCAAGGTATGAATAACAGAAACGGACATGTTTTTATTTGTTTGAAGCATCTCTATCTATTATCCTGCTCAGTAATTTTGTATGCACAATTTTCTTGATTTATGTACTTTTATTATTGTTAACTCACGGACCATTCAAGGATATAAAACTGGAAGGTTATGCATCAGTCTGGTATTTTTAAAGTTCATGCTAATCTGTGGTACAATCTGTTGGCTTGTAAATAATAGCTATAGCTAGTCAGCCATATCAACCCACTATTTTCTCGCTTTGGATACTAAACCAAATCATGATGTATGCTTGCAGGTAGTGAAGAGGAGCTCTGCCCATCAAGAAGCTGCCTCAAGTACGATTTGGCCACGCGTCACCCGTGGCTCTCCGTACACAGTGGCCAGATTCCCCAGACTTGCATTCCCCAGAGGCTATCCTGGTGCTTATAGGTCTCCTCGCCTTGCCATCAGACCCGGTGCAAGAAGTATGCAGTGGAAGCGAGATGCTCCAGGTGAGGCTGCTTCACAAGCCCCTGGCAGTTCGGTAGCTTCCCCCGTATTTCGCAGTCTTACCTATGTCCGAACAGAGCCTAAACCAGACGTCAACTCGGGCGCTACCTAGTTCATAACTTACAGATCGCTATTTTGCCAATACAATTACTGCAGGGCAACCCGTCAAATTTTGCAATATAATTTTTTCTTGTACATGCTTGACACTTGTCATGAGCTTAGGAGGGCGAGGACAACTGATTGCAAACCCTGTTAGCAAATCTTTTCTGTGCTTTCATTGTGAGGGAGGTTGAATTGAAACATCCATATCTGAATCTTGCGGGGGAGGGGAGAAGGTTATGCATTAGGTGCTTCTTCAAGTTTTGGTTCTTTCATTTATGGGTATTATTGATGGAATAGGAAAGAAGGCAACAAAAAAGGCTGGCTGTGAAAATCTATTAGTATTTGCTAATTTATGATTCAAGGTTCAGTAATATTACTGTTATTATATGTTGGAGTTTTGGTTGGTATGGTGCAGAAACCGAAAATATGCAAAAACTAGCACCTTATACATATTAAAACCAAAGTTGTTTATTTAGTATGAAGATCATTTTGAAGAGTTGGTTTCTAGTTTATTTTGCTATCAAAAGCTTTCAACATGGAGCATATATTTGTGCCTTAGTCATTGCAACTTATTTGTTTGCACTGTCCAATGAGGACTATAAACAACTTAAAGCGTCTAGGATGGGGTATTCAATTAGTATGCGAAGTGGAATTGACGCCTGGCATCTGCTAGCGTCGGTCTCGAGCTAGAACGGGCTGTGGTTGGCACCTGGCATCGGTCCAACATTGCCAGTGCCAATGTCCAGCAAGTACCGGACCAGTTTCTGGTGTCGGTTCCAAGCACCGTTACTCAACCCCTTATCCCCTGCCAAACACGTGGAATCAGAAATAAAGAAAGAGCCGTTGGCATTGATAGATAGTTACAACAAATTGATATTTTTAACTAAAAATATTATGAATATTTACGACGTGTAAGGCAAGTACTTAACTCAAACCTTAAGTCAAATACACAAATCAGTTTCTCTTTCTTGATTAAGTTAAGCTGTTACAATGGATGGATTCATTTTTTTTTTTACTAAAAGGTACAAATTTTATTAGTAGTAAAACTTAACAAAGATATACATCAAGGAACATACTCCTTGACCACTAAGAAAGAATACAAAGAGAACCGTCTCAAAGTTCTTTTTATCACTATAACCACCATAAATGGTTTTGAAAGAAATTGATGTCGCTATGCCCCGACGACCGCCATAAAGACAAAAAGGAAAGGTTGGTAGTGAGAAGACGGTACTGGAAGTCCCAGTCCAATTGATGAGCCAGAGCTGCATCAGCAGAAGGAGGTATGACCTATGCCAGGGACCCCTCCAAAGCCGGTCCCTGAGGTCCCTGGTGTCTAACATTCCTCCTGGCGAAGCTGTTTACCAGCCCTCGCCTGATCATCCCGAGGCACGTCTGCAGCTGGTCGCTTGATCCTGGCAATAGAGGGGACACCAATATCTTCCAAGCCAGCAGCACCGGGCTCCCTTTCCCTCATATATGGTGTTGAAGCTGTAGGACCCTGATCATCCAAAAGTTGGCATGAAACCAATTTCTTCCATCCCAGGTCAACTCCCTCGACTCCCCGAGCCACTGTGTCGGTAGGTACAACACTCGGATACCCTCCTTGGGAACTCTTGAGAACCCAAGGACCCTTAGGTACAACACTTGGGGATGGCTCCCCAAAGCCCGGAGGTGTTTGCTTCGGTTCCCCCTAATATGTAGCATAAAATTTATTCTGTTTGTCCTTATGATATTACAGCATGAAAGTCCCAAACTCAATGTCGCCCCGGACTTCCAGCTTGCAATCTCGCACCACTTGTCCTATCCTCCCGCAGTTATACCAGAACCCTGACAGTTTAGTGTAAGTAAGGTCGACCTTGACCGGATCCAGAAAATCAGCAAACCGGAGCACCAACCCTCGACGAAGAGGCAGTTCCATGAGATACTAGTAACGGTCCCTCACTGTACCACCCCAACACATCCCCCACTGATCGCATGGCACCACCACACAAGACCCTAACGTGGCGCCAATGGTACGACCCGTTGCTTGTGTACGAACCAACGACGGGAGACCCCTCATGTGGACACAGAGCAGTAGGCGATCCAGCATGGGGGGATCCCGAGAACAAGGGCTGAGGTCCCCCAGTAGTAAGGGTAGACCATCAAAGCACCGTGGCTCTTTTTCCCTGACCCAAGCCCTAGCCTCAGCCGTCGCAAAGTAGAAACCGAAAAAACCCGGTCCCAGGTCTTTAACGACCAGCCCTTCCGAAGCCTTGCCACATGCAGTAATGATAACACTCAAAAGTAACTCCTTTCGAGTTGTCTTATCCGACCAGAGCCGCCCTGCCATTTTCCACTGCTACCGAGATATAACAGTTGAATTAACCGGAGAATAAGGAACCAATACCTCAACCTCCTCGTCATCCTCTATTGAGCAGGAAGAGATCTTGTCCTGAAGCGCTGACAGTGAGGTCTGAAGCTCCAGATCATCCGCTGTTGGCGGAGACGACGGGTCCTCTGAGGTTAGGTCCAGTCTCCCCCGCACCATCCCCTCTGGGATCGTCAGAAAAGCCGAGATGATAGGGATCCCATCCCAATTAGGCAGACGCCTCCCCGAACCCAACATAAGGCGTTTTGGGATTGGGAAGATTTGATGGCAGTTTCGCCCGAGGCACGACCCCTGTACCAATCATCGGGGCCTTGCCTTTAGCAGGGTCACGATAGAAAGGAGGATCCGACTCAGAGGGTGAAGGTACTGAAACATTGAGTGGAGGGGTCGTAATCGGCGGGGGACCGAAACCCTAGGCAGCGCCTCAGTACCTAGGGTTGGCACCGTCGCTTTAGGTTTTGGCTGATCCGCTCGAGCCTTGAACGGACGACCCCGACGCAACATTAAGTTTAGCGTACACATACAAATAAAAATTACAAAACACGCAGTTGCAAAAACACATACAAAACATACATTACTATTAGCTTACACATACAAATGCAGTTGCAAACACATATATTAATGTATGGTTTACAAATTGTGTTTTTGCTTGTACATGTTTTTCGTGCTTCAAAACATATTCAATATGCTACTTGGTAGATAGGTCTTGGAAAAATAAAAATTTTGACGCAAGAAAAAAATTAAATCGAAGTTAAAACGAAGCGGGAAAGATCAAAATAATAAACTTGGTGAAAAAATATATTTTCGCTACCCTTAGCATTCTGCGATTACATGCGATTACAAAACCAAGATGGATTTGTATTTTGTAAAATTTTAGGTGATTCGTAACTAAATATTATCCTATATATATATATAACAAAGGTATTAGATTATATTTTAAAAATTGAGAATACTTTTGACCCTTTTACAAATTTATTTTCAAATATAAAAGTAATATCCTCTACTTTTTAATTTTTTTTGAAGAATAATTTTGTACTTTTTAAAATGTTAAGAAACTTTAAAACACTTTTACGATGTTTTCATCAAACATAACATCGGTATAATTTAATAAGTTTATAGGCAAATTTGCACCCCAAGAAAAAAATTGAGACCAAGATTGTAAGAACCACTCCCGGTCAACGTCAGTCAAATCGGCGAAAAATAGGAAAATTTAAAATTTTGGGACAGACACCTAAATGAACCTAAATTTGACCCCGAGGGTCATATCGGACTTAAGTTGACCCCGATGTCGACCAAAGTGAGTTCTGGGGGACTTAAGGCAACTTTTTGACCAATTTGGGAAAATTTGACTTTTTGCCGAAAAAGTAAACAGAGCAACGTTTTGGTATGTTCGAGGCCCGATTTGGATCCAAAAAGCGTAGCCGTCGTCACCGCGGTCTTAGTTGAGCCGTTATCCTGTAGAACGCGAAGTTTCGTAAATTCTTGGAAAATGGGCCCGCACGGGGCCTGAGACGACCGAATTTCGCGAATCTGATTCAAAATATCTACAAAGATATTTTTCGAACTCATGGGACCCACGAGACACTTGTCATAAATGTGGTGGTGTTTGGTTTTTAAATTAAAGAAAAAGAAGTAAGAGTGGTAGTTTAGTAATTAAGAGGTTAGAGTTGTTTTTTGAACAAAATAAAGGGAAGGAAAGGTAGTGTTCGGCCATAGAGAAAGAAAAGGAAAGGAGAGAGAAAAACAAATAGAGAAAAGAAGAGAGAAGGAGGAAAGGAAAAAGGAAAGGAAAAAGAGTAGGGTTTTTGTGATTTCCCGACGATCCGACCGACCGATCGACTCAACGACTGCGTATTCGAACTCCCCTCGTCATTCCCTACGGTGAGAACCCATTCTTTTCTCGTTTTGGTACGTTTGAAAATTAGGGTTTGAGTTTAAACGAGTCAAATATGGTTGAGTTTTGGTTAGAATTGGTTTAAAGATGAATGATTGAGGTGTGGGGTTCGTTAGGAACATTTTGGGGCGAAAAGGAAAATTTTCCATTGTGGTCGTGTGGGGCCCACTTGCCCGAGCCTCGTGTTTTTCGTGTTCGGGTGGTTTTGTACGATCCCTGAATCGATAATTCACACCCGGAACGAATTATGGAATTAAATTGTGAAAGTTGGAAATTTCGGGTTTAGAAACTTTAAACGCGAATTAAATCGCTCGGAAGTCGGAAATTGATTCCGTCGATTGCATTGGAACCCTTGAATTATTCTAAGATCGTAGAAACGAAAACGAGAATTTTTGGAGCCCTAGAAGGGCGTTTTCCAATCCCGGGCAGATTCGCCGAGCCGGGCGAATGGGGCCTTTCCGGGCCCGTTGTTGACAATGTCGAGTAATTGGGAAGTTTGGGAGTGATCGACATTGTCGGGGTTGCATTTGGGCGTCAAATTCATTAAAATTCAGATTTGTCTGCGAACGTAAAAAGTGTTTTAATTGTGTTCATGTTAGATCGTGCCGCTGACCGCGGAAAGGGGAGGCTAGGCGAGTGATCGCGAGCACGCCGGAGCTTGGGCGTGGACTTTTGGGAAAGCATTACGAGGTAGGGAAAAGTAGCCGGATCTCGCCCTTGACTAAGGAAAGTTAACAGTAGAAATGCATGTGACACTTGAGTGTCGTAGGACAAGTAAATTTATCGAACAATAGAAATGCAGGCGACACTTAGTGGTGTCGTAGGATACGCGAACGTATCGAACAATAGAAATTCATGTGACATTTAGTAGTGTCGTAGGATAAGTGAACATGTCGAACCTTAGAAATACTTGTGGCTTCTGGTTGTGCCCGTAGGTTGATTGAATTGTTTGTGTTTGTGGGTGGCCATGAGTGCCTGTGGGGAGTTGAACCCGTATTGGTTGACTGACTTTCCGAGTGGTAGTTAGTCATGTTGTCGTATTTTCTTTCTATTTGCGGGGTATTGTGTGTTATTTGGTTGTGACTGTGATTGTTCTGGTGATGACTGTTGAGCTATGCCCGTGGGTGTGTCGTACCCTCCGGTGCGCGGTCGGTAAAGTGCTGAGGGCTGTGGTTCCCGTCAGGTGCGTCGTACCTTCCGGCGCGTGATCGGTAAAGTGCTGAGGTTAGAGCTTTGCCCGAGTTATGTGTCGTACCCTCCAATGCGTAGTCGGTAAAGAGCAGAGGGCTGTGGTCCCCGTAGGTATGTTGCACCTTCGGCGCATGATTGGTAAAGTGCTGAGGCTGGATTTATGCCCGAGGGGTATGTCGTACCCTCCGGTGCGCGGTCGGTAAATAGCAGAGGACTGTGGTCCCCGTCAGGTATGTGGCACCTTCTGGCGCGTGATCGGTAAAGTGCTGAGGCTTGTGGCTGTGGTTTGCGTGACTTTGATCACTTCTGTGTTTTTGTGTGCTTTGAGGTCATCTTTACAGTGTCGGGTCTACATTACGGATACAGGTGTTTAGATGGTTGGGGAAAGTAACAGTTTTCGTGTGACAGTCGGGTTATTTGAGTTTGGGGATAGTAGTCCCCGGTGTTTTGTTTGTGGTTGGTGTTTCCGGCATTTCTGCTAGTATGCCGTAGTCAGTCTGGTATCCATGGTGGTGAGCGAACGCTCCCCTTAGCTGCTTTTCCTACAGGTACTGGTCGCGAGGCGGACTAGGGGAACTCTCGAAGCTTGAAGAGTTGGGAGCGGGAGTCCGGGTTTTTGGGAGTTTAGCGACGTACGCTTTGGTTTTTGTCCGCTTGTTTTGGACGTATTTTAAGTTGTAAAATATTATTTTGATTAACTCAAAGTGGTGATTTTTAAGCGGTTTATTAAAATGTTTGAAAATTGTTTATTTGTTTCACTGTTCGCGTTCCGGGTTCGGTTCTACTGAATTCGGGGCGTGACAGTTTGGTATCAGAGCTCGAGGTTTCACACCTCAGACTGTACGTCAATGAGGTGGGTAGAGTTGAGTCTTTGAAAGTCCCGTTGTGCGTGGGTTGCGCCAGTCGGAAACTGTGTGCAGACCCGTATTGACATGAGTCCTGTTTGTTGTTGTGTGTATGTGCAGTACCGTTATTACTGGCATACTGATTGTGTGTTGCTGCGTGAAACGTTTTTAAGCTGTCGCGACTCGACTCAGGGGCGCCCCTGTGGTCGAACGTGACGGTGCTGATATCAAGTGGGGACAATTTAGTTCGGGAACTCCTGGACCGGGTTGTAACTACGTGATGTCAAAAATGAGATTTTATGATGAAAAGGAGAAAGTTTTAAAATTGGTTGGCCCGGTGGGCGTGTGTTTTAAAATTGGTTGGCCCTGTGGGCGTGTTTTGAAATTGGTTGGCCCTGTGGGCGTGGTTTGAAATTGGTTGGCCTTGTCGGCTTGTGATTGAGGTTGGGTAACTTGAATTTGTCTGTGAATTGTTGTGCGTGTGTTTGTTAAATTGGTAATTGAGCGTGTGTGGCCCTTAAGGTTGATTTTAGGGTAAAAAGGGGTAAAGATCGAGTCTGAAACGAATTTGGAAAACAGGCCTGCGCGAGCGTCACGGACCCTGTCACGGATCCGTGATGGACCAGAGCGTTTTGGCGAATTTTGGGCCTTCGTCACGGCTCCGTGACCCTAAACGTGACGGGGTCTGTCACAGATCCGTGATTTCCCGCCTTGTTCCACTGTCTTGATTGTGCAGTTTGTGTGTTGGTTTTGTGTGGTTGTGTTCATGATTGTGTTGGTTGTAGAGGTCGTAAGTTCGGTGTTAACGGGTGAGGTCTTGGGTTCGAGACTTATCAATAACCTACGGTAGTGATACAACGCCTCGGTGTGAGAGTCTCACCACGGAGAGGGGTTAGGGTTGATGCGCTGCAGCACCATACGAACTAGGTTTCCCCTATGTGAACGGGTGTTCGAGGTTTCCCTCACGTGAATAGGTGGTTTGAGGTTTCCTTCACGTGATCGGGTAATTGGGGAATTGAGGTTGTGAGCAATAGTGGTTTGCTGAGTTGAGAACATGATCCCCGTTTGAGGTTTCCCTACGTGATCGGGTAATTGGGGTATTGAGGTTGTGAGCAATAGTGATTTGCTGAGTTGAGAACATGATCCCCGTTTGAGGTTTCCCTACGTGATCGGGTGATTAGGGTATTGAGGTTATGAGCAATAGTGGCTTGCGGAGTTGAGAATATGATCCCCATTCGAGGTTTCCCTTACGTGAGCGAGTATTTGAGGCATTGATAGCGTGAGCAGTGTGATGTTTTGGTATCAGGTTTTGAGGTAGTGGTTTGCCCTGGTTAGATTGGTAAGTCGTTAGTGCTTTACTAGTGTGCCATAATCGAACGGGTGTCCGTGGAGGTGAGCAGAACGCTCATCCCCTTTACTACTTTTCCCGCAGGGGACGAGTAGCGAATACTGGTTTGGTTGCGGAAAGTTATAAGTAAATGCATAGAGGGTTGTGCTGTACCTTATCGGTGTGACTAATGGAGTGGTTGTTCGGCCTCTGATTTGGGCGTGATTTTTATTGGATACCGAGGCGTCACACTCGTTGCTTCGTCGAGTTGTGCTGAGATGTTGGGGCTGAGTTTAGAGCCGTTGAGTCCACCCCTGCGTCTGGACACGCCGGTTGGGGGTGATGTGGTGTTGACTAGGGTCTGTCGTGCCTGCGAAGTTAGAAAAGAGAACTGATACAGGAGGATCAAGAGAGGGCTCAAGAGCCCTGATGCTGGATCGACTCCTCACCCCGAGGATTCGGGTATGTTCGGAGTTGGTGAGCACGACGGCGGTAGTGGAGCGAGGTCTTAGAGAGACTGCGAGGGTCCGTGAGGTTTGGCATCGACTGAGCTTGTACGTGTATCCGTGGGAAGGATACTTACGAAATGACAGCCTTTGACGTGTTCCTGGGAATGTATTGGCTGGCGAAGTACCGAGCCAATATCGACTGTTACAGGCGACGAGTGACGGTGTCGACAGGCAACACGAAAGTTTCGTGTATTCTGGGCAGTAGGAGCGGAGTTCTCCTGTTGGCTTTGTCCGCAGTGGAGGAAGTATCGGCCTTTCAGAGCCGAGAGTTACCGCGAGTGGTGTGCGAGTTCCCCGAGGTCTTTCCTGAGGAGTTGAGCGGGTTACCACCAGTTCGTGAGGTGGAGTTCGGGATTGACCTGATGCCGGGAACGACAGTGATATCGATGACGCCTTACAGGTTCCCGCAGGCTGAGTTGACCGAGCTGAAGCGTCAACTCGAGGAGCTTCGGGAGAAGGGGTTTATCCGTCCGAGCACATCGCCGTGAGGAGCACCAACAGTCTTCGTGAAGAAGAAGAGTGGAGAGCTTCGGATGTGTATAGACTACCGGAAGCTGAACCGGGTTACGGTGAAGAACCGATACCCGATGCCGAGAATTGATGACTTGTTCGACCAATTGAGAGGGTCGACATGCTTCTCGAAGATCGATCTGCGATCCGGATATTACCAGTTCCGAGTCCGGGAGGAGGACGTTGTAAAGACTGCATTACGGACACGCTATGAGCATTACGAGTTCTTTGTGATGCCATTTGGACTGACGAACGCACCTGCAGCATTCATGGATCTGATGAACAGTATATTCCGGCCGTTCTTAGATCTATTTGTGGTGGTGTTTGTGGACGACATCTTGATCTACTCGCAGAACGAGGCGGCACATGAGGAGCATCTGAGGGCTGTTCTGACCCTGCTGCGCACACATCAGCTATACGACAACCTGGAGAAGTGCGAGTTTTGGCTCGCTGAGGTGAAATTCCTCGGTCTCATTGTATCCCATGACGGTATACTGGTCGATCCGGCGAAGATCGACGCGGTTTCGAAGTGGGTGCGGCCCACGAGCGTCTTCGAGATCCGCAGCTTCTTGGGGCTGGCAGGATATTATCGGCGGTTCGTCCAGGACTTTGCGCGTCTAGCTGCGCCTATGACTCTTTTGACGCGCAAGGGAGTCGGGTTTGTGTGGACGGAGGATTGTGAACGTGCGTTCACGGAGCTGAAGACTCGTCTGACTACCGCTCCAGTATTGATAGTGCCAGAGCGAGTGGTCGGGTATGAGGTCTATTGTGACGCGTTTGGGGAAGGACTGGACTGTGTACTGATGCAGTTGGGTAGAGTTGTTGCTTATGGCTCCAGACAGTTGAAGACACACGAGCGCAACTATCCTACCCATGACTTGGAATTAGCAGCAGTCGTGTTCGCGCTAAAGGGCTGGCGGTATTATCTGTATGGCGAGCGATTTCAGGTGTTCTCGGATCACAAGAGTCTCAGGTACATCTTTTCCCAACGAGACCTGAACATGCGCCAGCGGCGATGGATGAAGCTACTTGAGGAGTACTACTTTGAGTTACACTACCATCAGGGTAAGGCGAATGTGGTTGCCGACGCCCTGAGTAGGAAGTCGGTTCCGGGCCTTGCTAGCATATCACTCCGGGAGTGGGACATGATGGGGGAACTGGGCACGTTCGGGCTTGAGCTAGAGGAGGTTACTGGTGGCGTGGCCATGTGCTCGTTAGTGGCTCAGCCCTCACTACTTGCCCGAGTGATGGAGGCGCAGTCGGAGGATGTCGAGACGTCAGAGATTCGAGAGAGGGTCGTCAGTGGTGTCGAGGCGGAAGGCTGGGAACTCAGTGCCGATTGGGGGTTACGGTATCGAGGAGGGTTATTCGTTCCGCGCAACTATAGAGACGACGTGTTGCGAGAGTCACATCATTCACGTCTTATAGTGCACCCGGGTAGCACCAAGATGTACCGCGACATCAGGCGGCACTTCTGGTGGAGCGGGATGCGGAGAGAGGTCGCGGAATTTGTATCGAGATGTCTCACCTGTCAACAGGTGAAAGCCGAACATCAGCGTCCCGTCGGGTTGTTGCAGCCACTACCGATTGCCCAGTGGAAGTGGGAGCACGTCACGATGGACTTCGTGAGTGGATTGCCGAGATCGCCGAGGGGACATGATGCGGTATGGGTGGTAGTCGACCGGTTGAAAAGGTCGGCCCATTTCCTGGCCATGAGGATGACAGATCCAGTTGACAAGTTGAGCCGCCTGTACATTCAGGGGATAATGCGTCTCCATGGAGTCCCTGTGTCGATAGTGTCTGACAGGGATCCTCGTTTCACGTCCAGATTTTGGCCGAGTCTGCAAACCGCGTTGGGGAGCAAGGTTCTGCTCAGTACATCACACCACCCCCAGACAGACGGCCAGTCCGAGCGTACGATTAACATTTTGGAGGACATGCTACGGCATGTGTGCTAGACTTTAAGGGGTCGTGGGAGACCCACCTACCGTTAGTCGAGTTCGCCTACAACAACAGCTTCCAGGCCAGTATTGGGATGGCACCGTTTGAAGCGTTGTATGGTAGGCCGTGTCGATCGCCAGTATGCTGGGCAGAGGTGGGGGACAGGAGTCTACTAGGGCCAGAGCTCGTCCGAGAGACGACAGAGAAGGTCGCGCTGATACGCGAGCGGTTGAAGACCGCACAGAGTCGTTATAAGAGCTACGCTGACAGACGGCGCCGATCTCTTGAGTTCGCAGTCGGTGACCACGTGTTCCTGAAGGTGAGCCCGAGGAAGGGACTGGTACGTTTCAGCCGCGGCGGAGGCAAGTTAGCCTCGCGGTACATCGGCCCTTTCGAGATCTTGAGCAGAGTGGGAGCAGTGGCATATCGTCTGGCACTACCACCGCAACTTGGGAGTGTCCATAACGTGTTCGATGTGTCCCAATTGCGGATGTACAATGCGGACCCCTCCCACGTCATTGAGTGGGCAAATATCGAGGTGGCGGACGATGTCTCTTATGAGGAGCAGCTGGTTCGAATCACGGACACACGAGAGCAGGTCTTGCGTGACAAGGTTATCCGCATAGTACGGGTGCAGTGGCGACACCACGGGGCTGAGTCGACTTGGGAGCGCGAGGATGAGGTTCGCGCAAAGTACCCCGATCTGTTCGAATCTTGAGGTACGTCTGTTTTAAATTTCGCGGACAAAATTCCTTTAAGGGGGTAGATTGTAAGAACCACTCCCGGTCAACGCCAGTCAAATCGGCGAAAAACAGGAAAATTTAAAATTTTGGGACAAACACCCAAATGAACCTAAATTTGACCCTGAGGGTCATATCAGACTTAAGTTGACCCCGATGTCGACCAAAGTGAGTTCTGGGGGACTTAAGGCAACTTTTTGACCAATTTGGGAAAATTTGACTTTTTGCCGAAAAAGTCAACCGAGCGACGTTTTGGTCTGTTCGAGGCCCGATTTGGATCCAAAAAGCGTAGCCGTCGTCACAGCGGTCTTAGTTGGGCTGTTATCCTGTAGAACGCGAAGTTTCGTAAGTTCTTGGAAAATGGGCCCGCATGGGGCCCGAGACAGCAGAATTTCGCGAATCTGATTGAAAAATATCTACAAAGATATTTTTCTAACTCATGGGACCTACAAGACACTTGTCATAAATGTGGTGGTGGTTGGTTTTTAAATTAAAGAAAAATAAGTAAGAGTGGTAGTTTAGTAATTAAGAGGTTAGAGTTGTTTTTTGAACAAAATAAAGGGAAGGAAAGGTAGTGTTCGGCCACAGAGAAAGAAAAGGAAAGGAGAGAGAAAAAAGAAATAGAGAAAAGAAGAGAGAAGGAGGAAAGGAAAAAGAGTAGGGTTTTTTTGATTTCCCGACGATCCGACCGACCGATCGACTCAACGACTGTGTTTTCGAACTCCCCTCGTCATTCCTTACGGTGAGAACCCATTCTTTTCTCGTTTTGGTACGTTTGAAAATTAGGGTTTGAGTTTAAACGAGTCAAATATGGTTGGGTTTTGGTTAGAATTGGTTTAAAGATGAATGGTTGATGTTTGGGGTTCGTTAGGAACGTTTTGGGGCGAAAAGGAAAATTTTCCATTGTGGCCGTGTGGGGCCCACTTTCCCGGGCCTCGGGTTTTTCGTGTTCGGGTGGTTTCGGACGATCCCCGAATTGATAATTCACACCCGGAACGAATTATGGAATTAAATTGTGAAAGATGGAAATTTCGGGTTTAGAAACTTTAAACGCGAATTAAATCGCTCGGAAGTCGGAAATTGATTCCGTCGATTGCATTGGAACCCTTGAATTATTCTAAGATCGTAGAAACAAAAACGGGAATATTCGGAGCCCCGGAAGGGCGTTTTCCAATCCCGGGCAGATTCGCCGAGCCGGGCGAATGGGGCCTTTCTGGGCCCATTGTTGACAAAGTTGAGTAATTGGGAAGTTTGGGAGTGATCGACATTGTCGGGGTTGCATTTGGGCGTCAAATTCATTAAAATTCAGCTTTGCCTGCGAACTTAAAAAGTGTTTTAATTGTGTTCATGTTAGATCGTGCCGCCGACCGTGGAAAGGGGAGGCTAGGCGAGTGATCGCGAGCACGTCGGAGCTTGGGCGTGGACTTTTGGGAAAGCGTTACGAGGTAGGGAAAAGTAGCCGGATCTCGGCCTTGACTAAGGAAAGTTAACAGTAGAAATGCATGTGACACTTGGGTGTCGTAGGACAAGTAAATTTATCGAACAATAGAAATGCAGGCGACACTTAGTGGTGTCGTAGGATACGCGAACGTATCGAACAATAGAAATGCATGTGACACTTAGTAGTGTCGTAGGATAAGTGAACATATCGAACCTTAGAAATACTTGTGGCTTCTGGTTGTGCCCGTAGGTTGATTGAATTGTTTGTGTTTGTGGGTTGCCATGAGTGCCTGTGGGGAGTTGAACCCGTATTGGTTGACTGACTTGTCGAGTGGTAGTTAGTCGTGTTGTCGTATTTTCTTTCTATTTTCGGGGTATTGTGTGTTATTTGGTTGTGACTGTGATTGTTCTGGTGATGACTATTGAGCTATGCCCGTGGGTGTGTCGTACCCTCCGGTGCGCGGTCGGTAAAGTGCTGAGGGCTGTGGTTCCCGTCAGGTGCGTCGTACCTTCTGGTGTGTGATCGGTAAAGTGTTGAGGTTAGTGCTGTGCGCGAGGGGTGTGTCGTACCCTCCAATGCGTGGTCGGTAAAGAGCAGAGGGCTGTGGTCCCCGTAGGTATGTTGCACCTTCGGCGCGTGATTGGTAAAATGCTGAGGCTAGATTTTTGCCCGAGGGGTGTGTCGTACCTTCCGGTGCGCGGTCGGTAAATAGCAGAGGACTGTGGTCCCCGTCAGGTATGTGGCACCTTCCGGCGCGTGATCGGTAAAGTGCTGAGGCTTGTGGTTGTGGTTTGCGTGACTTTGATCACTTCTGTGTTGTTGTGTGCTTTGAGGTCGTCTTTATGGTGTCAGGTCTATATTACGGATACGAGTGTTTAGATGGTTGGGGAAAGTAACAATTTTCATGTGACAGTCGGGTTATTTGAGTTTGGGGATAGTAGTCCCCGGTGTTTTGTTTATGGTTGGTGTTTCCGACATTTCTGCTAGTATGCCGTAGTCAGTCTGGTATTCGTGGTGGTGAGCGAACGATCCCCCCTAGCTGCTTTTCCTACAGGTACTGGTCGCGAGGCGGACTAGGGGAACTCTCGAAGCTTGAAGAGTTGGGAGCGGGAGTCCGGGTTTTTGGGAGTTTAGCGACGTATGCTTTGGTTTTTGTCCGCTTGTTTTGGACGTATTTTAAGTTGTAAAATATTATTTTGATTAACTCAAAGTGGTGATTTTTAAGTAGTTTATTAAAATGTTTGAAAATTGTTTATTTGTTTCACCGTTCGCGTTCCGGGTTCGGTTCTACTGAATTCGGGGGGTGACAAAGATTTTGTTCCGCTAGAAAGATAAGACACTTTTTAAGCTAGAAAGTTATCTTTCATTGATAAAAATGATAATGTGGGGCAAGATAAGTAGAAAAAAAAATGAAAAAGGCGAGACATAATTCCAGATAAAGAGTCCGAAAAATTTCGGTGCCCCCCTCACTAAAAAAGCTAGCTCCGCCACTGGTTGTGCAATAATATCTCAGTTGGCACTTTTCGTGGCTTGACTCAGAATCACATGTGTTGTCTAAAAACCCACGTTGGTCCCTTGGTGGAGACCCTTGAAGGGAAGCGAGGATGATGTTAGGCATCAAGCTGGTTCCCAGGAAAAAACGGAGGCTTAGGATTGAGTTGTCCCCGACCCCGACTAGGCGGGATGTGCCACTTCTAATGCACCACGCTACCCGCCCATTCATTCATTGGACTTGACGAGATTGCTTTGCAGACCTTGCCTCTGTCATCTCTATGTGAGCCCTCGCTATTGGAGGGAAAAGGCATCCATACCTCAAACTTAGGGACCCCCCCTCCGGAGAGGCTTGCAAGTTCCTGGAGATAAACATGTATGCCTCATGGTTAGGCAATAAATCATGTGTTACCTCGTCTTGTAATGTCTAGACACTCGATGCTGTTGGGGGTAGTGGATCAGACAAAGGTGGAGCGCGCTTCCAGCTCTACAGGCACGATAGTGAGTTAGGCAAGAGATCCTAGGTCAGGATGGGCGAGGCAGGGTGTTGCAACCTAAATCCCGATGGATAGTCGAGGCGATCCGTTTGACGGTAGAGAGAGGCATTTTGGGTCCAATGGGATCCGACCAATCCCAGGGGACCATCATGCGCGGATTGCGGGGTTCCTCAATCATCAGGGACATACCAAATCGAGGGACCAGGGAGCTCCCATCCCGTGGTCTCGAGGACAGGTCGTGTTAAGATGCGCGATGTAGTGGAAGCAGAAGTAGGGGAGACGTTCTTACTGCAGGCAGGCCCAAACTGGCGATGTGTGGCCCGAAAAGATTAGGAAGAGGGTCCGACAAAGTGGGGTGACCAGATCCTTCAAGAATCGCACCTTCAGAGTGCCTCCTTAGGCCATGCTCGAGGTGTCCGTCTAGACGTCGTGGAAGCCTCTAAGGGCCTCACCCACCATAAAACCTATCGCGGTCGTGAGTCCGTCTAGGGGCAGGTCGGAGAGTGTTGCCCACATCTAGATGCGTTAGAACGGGAAGGTCTCCATATTGACGTGCGATTGGATCTCCTCCAAGACAAAGGGCGTCCATTTGAACGACCGCGGTTCCTCTCGACAAGTCTAGTCCCTCTCCTCCCCAGAGGTGAAGTACAACCCAAAAATACCCCAACCGAGGTCCTTGATGAAGAGGCCTTTATGGTGCAAAACCTTCATCATCAGGCCTTCCATGGTCTGGCGGTCGTAATTGCAGGAGGTGAACAATCGGCCCGCAAGACCGAAAACCTTCTAATATTGGCATCGGTCTGCTAGAGGGTCCTGAGGAATCGAAATGATCATATCCTCTTTCGCGTCCATTGTGAGCGCTTCAAAAGACCTCCTGGAGAGCGAAACTATCCTTTGTCGGAGGGAGAGACGTCATCACAGATCCGATCGTGGGCGACATAGCAATATCGAGCGGGTGTGAGGGACGAAGCGAGGTTGAGGAAATGACAGTGGGAGGCGTGTCGAGAGTGGCCATGACCCAGGCAAGCACAGGATGCGGTGGGATGGGAGTCGGGACGACCGAGATGGTCTTGCTTGGGCCTGGTCAGCTTTATGATGGCCAACGATAGATATCTAGGAGGAAACATTCAAGGTGTATCAATCAGAGGAAGAACGATAGAAACAGGGAGGAGCAACGATGGTGGGCTCGAGGGAGCCATCTGAGACACATCAGGCAGAGAAACAACAATGGATGTGGGAACAGGCGGGCTCGCGACCTCGCAGTTAGGGGACGTGGAGATCGACACAGGATTGGGGGGCAAAGGCAGCCTCAAAAAAATGGAAGGAGTAGCATGTGAGAGAGAGGAGAGAAAGCCCTAGACGAGGGTTTAACTTTCTTGAAAGATAAATTTTTGATTTGGTTGATCTCAAAACTTGGTGACAATTTGTTGCTATTATCTCTTTTAGGAACTAAATAAAAAATAAAGTTTTTATTTTCAACTTCATGTTTTAAATAAATGATTTTTTTTAGAAAAATATACCAATGAATTTAGGAATACGAAACATATATCATTGATTTCAATTTTTTAAAAATTTGCCATGGTATTGTTCAAATTTTTTTTTGCCACTATGAGAAAAAGCTAGCACAAACTTTCAACTACTCACCATTGTAAATGCTCTTACCAATTCATGTCTACTAAATTTGTAAGATTTGTGTCAGGGTTATGATAGATGTACTCTGTCAGGGCTTAATGAATATCAACATTCATGCCTTTGCCAGATTGATCACAATGATACTAAAACATGATATGTTCAGCTCCAATCTCTATCCCATGGAAACATATTGAAAATCTAAACGAAAAAACTATCAGAGACACTTATAGAACATCTCCACACTATCAGATTGTGAATCACTATTTTATCTGCTTCAGCTCTCATTGATACTTTCAATTGCCAAATCTCTACAACTTGGGAAGACTAGGCAGTGTAAACACAATGCTTGTAGAACTAATTTATACCATGCAGGGCTATTTTAACACAAGATGAATGATTTTACTCAATCAAACAAATGATTCAACCTAAGCAAATATAATTCTCGAATCCACAATCATCGTAAAACTATGAATCAGATGATTCCAATTAGGTAGCACTACAAATATGAATCCAAAAATGGAGTCTTCACCTTGTCAGTAAAGTGAACAGTAATCCGAATGACAAACCAGCAATGCACAAGAAAGTGGCTCCGCGGAACCGAGCAAACAAAAGATTCAAATTCTTAGCAACCTGAAGAGTGAGTGTCAAAATCTGAAGCCTACCAATCTCCTCCATCTTCTTGAAGAAGTACATCGGCTTTAGTGATTGCCTCAACATGAAAGCCAACGTGAACGGAAACCCAAACGCCACAACGCTCTGAAACGAAACCTCCGGGATCGGGGACGACCCGGTTATGTACGATATCCAAGCTCCAAGTCCCAGCTGGACCAGACCCAGAACAGCCACCGCTCTGCTCAGACCATACATGTTCTTCATCATCTTCTCCAGAACTTCTCGGGTCTCATTGGCCAGTGGCGACAGGTCCCGCTCCACCGTCGGCCCTTCGATCTCTTGGTGCTTCATCTCTGGGATCTCCATCGGATTTGGATTTGGGGGTTTCTCTGATTCCGGTGTTTGCGAATCAGAGGTGGAAAAGAATCTGGGTTTTTCCAAAGAGGGCCAAATTGAGCCGTGGTTGAATCTGGAGGCAGGACTCGAACATAATCTGATCGAACCAAGATCCAATATAATGGGTTTCAAACCACGGGAATTGGATCCGCTGAATAGTGGGTTGATGATGATAGGTTTTGAATCTGGATGTGCTCGAGATAGCATAAACTCAGGATCGCTTGAAGAAGACCGGACCGGCCTAGATAAGACGAGCTCAGAGTTCGAGGGTTTTGGGCATAGAGGATGCGAAGCAGTGGAATCGCGGAATTGGGTGAGGAGAGCGAAAGGACGGCTGCTAGGGTTCTGGAAAGGCTTGGCTAGCTTGGAGGCCACTCTTCTGGAGATCGTGGCGGCCATTTTGGCGCTGCACAGAGTATTTTGGAGGGTTTTGGTTAGAGTGACAAGGTTGGCGAAGATGAAGACACTATTTATTGGTCAGAACATGTCATGATTCCATATCTTTGGGACGCTTGGGACGGTTGAGCTGGTTGGCAGACAAGCCCAAGACATGTCAATCGTTGAAGAAACTGCACCGTTTCTTCATGTGTGCGTCTTCCCCAAATGGATTGCACATATTAGGGATCGGCAGCAGCAGGTATCAGGCATCGAAGATCATTGTTGGCATTTCTTTTTGTTTTCCATAATTAGTTTATCTTCTGTTTTTCCATTTCATAGCTTAGAACTTGTAGAAGCAAGCCATTAAGGCCAAATCAGTGTATCAAGTTGGGATTTCCAGTATCAATTTGAGCTCTCTACTCTCTTATTTCACCTTCAATGGAGTCCAATTACAACTCAGTTGTAACAAGTGGTATCAGAGCCTTATATCCCGCGACCATGGATGATTTTGGAGTTGAGAGGGGTTCTCATGGAGGAGCGATTTCAGAAGCTCTGGGGCTACGAAGATCGACTCAGACACTGTCGGGAAGAAGGAAAAAACGGCACCCATGGCTGAATTTTCAATGGAAGCCGAGGAAGTGGGCCTCCGTCCTGTCAGACGACCACCGGAGCAGAAAATAAATAGGCGACGCTTGCTGGAGGGGGAGATTCACCGGCTGTCTCAACAAATCCTTACACTCATGAGTCATTTGAACAAGAAATTGAGGAGGTATAATGCTCTTTGTTGGCAACAGAAGGATTCAGAATGGGTAACTCTCCAAGCCGAAATAAAGGTTATATTAGAACAACTCGATGCTTGGGGTTATATTGAGAATGAGTTGAGAGATGAACTCAGAGTTGAAAATACGCTCCGGAATAGATTGTTGGGTGAACGCACAGTTTGGGCACAACAACAAGTCTCCATTGAGGAACAGATTCAAGAAAAATTGGCTGAATGTGAGATGCATGATGAACAACACCAAAGGGGTCAGAAACTGAAGGTAGCACAAAGCAAATATTCTGGTGCAAGCAAGTTGTTCGGTGATATGCAAATAAACAATTTATGGGGAAAAATCGAGGTAACATTACTTTCAGTAGATTTATATTTTTCTCAATTAGCTAGACAAGTTTTTGGGAGCATCAAACCTACTGGTATTAGCACAGAGAAATCAATTATATGTAGAAGAAGAGATTGTGGATGGGTATTTAGGATGAGAGTTATTGATGTAATGATGAATTGTGATCTGTTGCGAAAAGTAAGAATGGGTAGATTGGCTTATAGCAAAATGGGTATGGATAATGAGAATTGGTTTAACAATTATGGTGAAATGGAGAGTATTTGGAGTACTAAAAACACTACTGTGGTGGGTAGAATGAAGAAGGGAATTGGCATCACTGTTGTTATTTTTAATACAGTTGATATGGAGGGTGTTGAT
Source organism: Erodium maritimum (assembly GCA_963921825.1). Taxonomy (NCBI): domain Eukaryota; kingdom Viridiplantae; phylum Streptophyta; class Magnoliopsida; order Geraniales; family Geraniaceae; genus Erodium; species Erodium maritimum. Next base: position 122,606,178 of record OY997588.1, on the reverse strand, counting down.
AATGGGGTTACAAGCTCTCCTATTACATCTTTTTATGAATGGGCTGATGGTGTTATCAAAAAAATTGTGTTTCTAATAGATGGGAGGAATGAGCATTGAATTTGATGCATTATGTGCTTATGGGTGAGTGTGTTGCATGTTTTGATGATGTACTTGACATTTTGCAACGGATTGAGAAGGGAGTAATGACTTGTTGTTTGCTATCAACTAGTGATGATAATTGCAAGATAATTAGGTTGAAATCTAGTTTGCTGGAGGTTGAAGTTTTTGGCACATATATGTTTCTATATCGTTATAGTGTTAGTGGTAATGACATTGTTCAGTTGCACACCAGTAATAATAATATATTGAGTATCTTGGAATACTTGAAATATTTACCGGTGTTGGAGGGCCAATTGTGGAGAATGGGGTCTTGTTGTTTAGAGATGAAAATTGGTTCTGGGTATTATAGGTTGAGTAAGTTGATCATTACAAATTATGGGGTTGGATCGACTAAATTGATTAGAGTTGTTTTGTTTGCAAATGAATGTAAAGGCTTGGGACGAAGCAGTTGATTATCACTTTTTTCTACTGATGATGCTGAGTACTATTATGCTGAGGAGGAAACTCTAAATATTATTATTATCAGCAAAGAGAACCAAGAGGGTGAAATTGTCTTGTCTGTTGTGGAATTGTGTCTTGGGAGCATCTCTTTAAATATAGTTATGGATATATATTGCCAAAGAAGGATGAGGGATAAAGCTCTGAACCTGCAGGTTTCCAAAAAGGTAAATTTCGAGTTCATTATTCGTTATACCTTATTTTGGTATCGATTGATTGTGCTGGTTAAAGTTAGGGAGGGAATTGGCACACACACACTGAATTCTGGATTGAGAGTTAAAATGCAAATGGTTGAGGTGAAGGTAGTAAAAGAGTTCTTGAGTAACCTGAACATTGCACATTCTGGAGCTCAGTCATATAAGTTGTTTGATGTATATCTACTTGACAAGGAGGATCTATTAAAGAAGGAGGCATTTATGATTATGAATCCAAATGTTTATTTGGTAAAAGATTCAGAATTTGAGGGCTCTTTTGCTAGTAATCTTGTTCAAAACATAAGCTTGAGGACAAGCTTTTTTTATGGGAGGTGGAGTATTATGGGGTTAAGTGAGGATGTTGTATGGAGAAAGAATGATGACGAGGTGGCTATAGTGGTGAGTTATACTAGCAAAATTAAATTGCTGCAAATTTTGGCTAGGAAAATTTACTGGGAGTGCTTAAATTTTTCACATATCATTAGAGGATATACTACATGTGCTGATTGGGTTCTTGTGGTTTTGAGAATTCACGATTGGGCTGATAGACCTACTTGGTAGAAGAACATGTACTGGATTTTCAAAGAGTCGGTGAAGAGGGTGATTTGGGATTATTTTTTTCAACAACCAAGCTTGAGGGCAAGCTTGCCTGAAGGAGAGTGTATTTGTCATGATTCCATATCTTTGGGCCGCTTGGGCCGTTTGGGCTGGTTGGCAGACAAGCCCAAGACATGTCAATTGTTGAAGACACGACACCGTTTCTTCATGTGTGTGTCTTCCCCAAATGGATTGCGCATATTAGGGATCGGCAGCAGCAAGTATCAGGCATCGAAGATCATTGTTGGCATTTCTCTTTGTTTTCCATAATTAGTTTATCTTCTGTTTTTCCATTTCATAGCTTAGAACTTGTAGAAGCAAGCCATTAAGGCTAAATCAGTGTATCAAGTTGGGATTTCCAGTATCAATTTGAGCTGTCTACTCTCTTATTTCACCTTCAATGGAGTCCAATTACAACTCAGTTGTAACATAACATTGACTTCTGGTTAAGGCATGTTTGGCGATTTCATTTACTTTTATTTTTTAGGGTTAAATATATTTTAGTATTCTTATGATCGATCTACCAATATTAAGTTTTCACATGTTTGAGAACAATTATTTTGGTAGCTTATTATTCGGTCCACAATAGTTTTTTCGATTTAGGATTAAAAAATTAACAGAATATTTTATTCTGTTAGTCATGTGACACCATGTAGTAGTTAATGAAGAATGAAGTTTTGATTTTACCCTTACTTATTTATACTTTATCAATTTTATAGGGAAAATTACCTTTATACCGTCATTCAATACTAAATAGTTATAAATAAATAAAAAGAATTAATAAATCAATATTTTTGAAAAAGAAAAAAACATAATATATATATATAGGATTATAATCAGGTACAAACTTCTATCTTTCGTCAGAACGTAGAACTATCAATCTGAGCCCTTAGATCGTATAATTAAAGGCCCAGATTTAATGCATATCTTTTTAATTAATGCATATCTTGTAATTGATTTCGTAATCAATAACCCCTCACCCCCCTGAATTTCGGTGGTCATCCGTTTTGAGTAATCAATGGTCCAGATTAGTTCTACGTTCTGATGAGAACTCATGGTAGGCCATCCACTCGAGTTCACTGAATACCTAACTGAGACCAAATATGCTTCCAATAGTTTGAGTTAGTCATTCCCAAACCCGAACATCATCATTGCAAAAAAAAAATGTCACTCGATTCCGTTATAGGCCTTACTCATATCTAGATTAATCGTCATAAATCCATTTGTTCCTTGTAATTTCTTGCGTAGGAAGTGAATGATTTCATAGGATATGAAAATACTATCCTATATGGACCTACATAGAACAAAGGCACCCTGATCCATGAAGATTAGGCCCTGAAGGTGTGGTTTTTCCCTATTCTCAAACACCTTGGAGAGGATGCAGAATATGACATTGTAGTGTGTAATGAGACAAAATGGTGTACGTGAGCTTTTTCGAGGTTGTTTCTTGGGTATGAGAACTAAAGTTGCGATGTTCAATTCCAGAGAAAAGACCTCTGATTCCCCCTCCATGTAGAAAAAATTAGTGACGTGGACCCGAAGTACCCTCAACATTTCTGGTAGAAGTACGGGTTGAGCCCGTCCGGGACTAGGGACATGTTCGGTCCCATTTGAAACACCGTTGTTCGTGCCCCCTCTCATCTACCCAACCATTAGACTCCGATTATGTCAATCTGAGACACCCGAGGAAAATGAAAAGGTAATGTAGTCGGGCCCATGAGTGATATAGATAAAATATCCCATATCTACTCCATAATCAGATCCTTCATACCTGTGTCCTAAGTAACCTACCTACCCCGATCATCCTCCAAACATCAGACCAACTTTGTGTGATGGTACTGAGAAGCCGCCGCATAGAAGAATTTAGTATTCCGATCTCCCTCCTTCAGCCAGTGTTGCTTCGCCGCGCCAGAAAGCCTCCTGGTACTAAGGAGGTGTTCATACCGTCTTTTCACGACTTCCCTCTCCATGAGGCCAAGCTGTTAGTTTTATGCCCTAGGCCAATCTTTTCTTGTATGACATTATCATTTATTAATACATTGGCACTTTCATTATCATTTTGTTAAATGTTAATTGCATGAATAATCGACTCTTTCTAAGGTCATCAATTACGTGACTTGATAGTAAAACTCTTAGAAGAAAAAAGGAGAGTATTATTCTAACGATCCCTGGTCTTACCGAGATACTAAGACTAGTATGATGTTGGTTGATGATCATGTTTTACTGATCATTCATATTGGATATGGAGTCAAATCATAGATGCCATTTAGGGAAATGGTATTGGATGACCCACTGTGAGAATACTACATAAGAACTGTCATGAGTATTTCTCAGTACCGTAATATGACTTAAGTCCTTTGACTTTATAGTCGTCATGGATTTCTACATAGTTGGTTATGTGTCTTGACGCAATTCAACGTTGTCTTTGACCGGACAACAATAAAGATTGTTGCTGTATACATAATTGTCTGTGTGAGGAATATGAGCAATTGATAAGGGATTTGTTACTCATGTAAATATGAGAGATATCGTTTGGGCCCCTTGATAAGTGAGACTGCAGAAATGCATGGTCATGCGAATCGATAATGAGTTATCACTTGCAGCCTACTTAAGATCAAGAAACTAACGATCGAATAAAATAAGGATGACGATCTTGTACCTTATATTCGATCGGGATATCGATGACAAAGGGATTAAGATATTAACGGTAAAAGGTTAAATCGGATTGACGATCTTCATACAACTTTGGGAAGTCATAATGCCTTGCTAGAGGCCAACTATGACATGTGGACGAAACGGGGATTTCGGTCTCACTGCCAACGTTGTATGAGCCTACAGGGTCACACACAACAACAACCCCAAAATCGAGTTTAACTATAGAATATAATTATATTATATTTGATATAATATAATTTCATTCATTTTTTTTTGAAACGGGAAAGAAGTATTGTATTAAGATTTCATATAATGCTTACACGAAGGGACATAACAGTCCCGGATACCATATTTTTGTCCCAACCGTTCGTAGTCCGTCGGGCGCACATGGTTCCATACATATAGTCTGCTTTGTTTTGCAGATCCGACCTCAAAAGTTCTTCGATCCAACGTTACACGATGATAATAAACCAAAGTCCTTAACGTATTTAGCCAAAAGATTATTCGACCTAAAACAGTGAAACCTTCTTGAGAATCAACCTTTAGTGCGGATTCCCCGAGACCTCCCTGCTGCAAAAGATTGTTCGGGGTTGAGAGTCCCGATTTTGGGTGCCTTTGAAATAGGTCCCAAACTATCGTCCCTCCTCCCGGGTCCCAGATCCATCGAGGGAGCGGACCCATGCCGGCGAGGGGTGACCCTAGGGCGGTAGGCCGCTGCAGATGGAAGACAGCGCGTGGAGCCCGTATTCAGGAGAACGGGGGGGGGGGGGGGGAGTGAGCCTAAATTTGACACCTAAATGAACCTAAATTTGACCCCGAGGGTCATATCGGGCTTGAGTTGACCCCGATATCGACCAAAGTGTGTTTTTGGGGACTCCGGGCAACTTTCTGACCAATTTGGGAAAGGTTGAGTTTTTGCTGGAAAAGTCAACCGAGCGACGTTTTGGTCCGTTCGAGGCTCGTTTGGATCCAAAAAGCTTAGCCGTCGTCACAACGGTCTTAGTTGAGCCGTTTCCTTGTAGCCCGCGAAGTTTTGTAAATTCTTGGAAAAAGTGCCCGTTCGGGGCCCGAGAAGGCCGAATTTCGCAAATCTGACTGAAAAATATCTAGAAGATATTTTCCAAAAGAGGTGGGACCCACTAGCCACATGTCACCAATGTGGTGGTGTTAGGTAACACTGAACAAAACAAAGAAATGGAAAGGTGATGTTAGTTTTGTAAATATGGTAAAGGTGTGTGGTTTGAAACAAAACAAAAAGATGAGACATAGATAGGTTCGACCATTGTTAGAAAAAAAGGAGTTTTAGAGAGAGAAAGTGGAGAGAAGAAAGAGAAGGACAAAAAGGGAAAAAGAGAAGAGGAGGGTTAGAGTTTGTTGATTTCCAGACGATCCAACCGGCGGATCGTCTCAACGATCGAAGAATCGAGCTCCCGTCATCATTCCCTACGATGAGTACCCTTTCGATCTTCGTTTTGGTACGTTTAAAGTTTAGGGTTTGGGTTGAAACGAGTAAACTATGGGTGAGTTGAGGTGTGGGGTTCGTTGGAGACGTTTTGGAGCGAAAGATGAACGTTTTCCGGTGACCGGAGGCTCGGGGGAGCTCCGGCCACCGTGTATGGTGGCTGCCGGAGTTGGGGTGGTGGCTGGCCGGAGCTAGGACCGGCCACCACCATGGTGAACCGGCCCAAAATCGGCCCAACCACCCTCGGGTCTTAAGGGCCGGGTGGGGCCCACATGCTCGGGTATCGGGTTTTCGTGTTCGGGTTGTTTAGGACGTTCCCCAAGTTGTTAATCCACACCCGGAACTAATTTTGGAATTAAATTGTAAAAGTTGTAAATGACGGGTTTAGAAACTTTAAACGCGAATTAAATTGCTCGGAAGTCGGAAATTGATTCCGTCGACTGCGTTGGAACCCTTGAATTATTCTAAGACCGTAGAAACGAAAACGATAATTTTCGGAGCCTTGGAAGGACGTTTTCCAATCCCGGGCAGATTCGTCGGGTCGGGCGAAACGAGCCTTTCCGGGCCCATTATCGACAATGTCGAGTAATTGGGAAGTTTGGGAGTGATCGACATTGTCGGGGTTGCGTTTGGGCGTCAAGTGTATTAAAATTCAGTTTATACCTGCGAACTTAAAAGTGTTTTAAATTGTGTTCTTATTAGACCGTGCCACCGACAGAGGAAAAAGGAAAGCTAGGCGAGTGATCGTAAACCTGCCGGAGCTTGGTTGTGAGATTTTGGGAAAGTATACGAGGTAGGGAAAAGTAGCCGGATCTCGGCCCTGACTAGGGAAAGTTAATAGTAGAAATGCATGTGACACTTGGGTGTCGTGGGTTAAGTAAGTTTATCGAACAATAGAAAGGCAGGCGACACCGGGAGGTGTTGTATGATACGGGAACATATCGAACAATAGAAATGCATGTGACACTTAGTAGTGTTGTAGGAGCAGTGAACTTTTCGATATTAGAATTACTTGAGGCATTTGGTTATGCCCGGAGGTTGATTGTTTAGTTTGTGTCTTGGGTGGCCGTGAGTGCCCGTGGGGTTGTTGAACCCGTGTTTTACCGTTGGTGTCTTGGGTGGCCATGAGTGCCCGTGGGGTTGTTAAACCCGTATTTTACTGTTGGTGTGTCTTGGGTGGCCATGAGTGCCCCGGGGGTTGTTAAACCCGTATTTTACTGTTGGTGTGTCTTGGGTGGCCATGAGTGCCTGTGGGGTTGTTAAACCCGTATTTTACTGTTGGTGTGTCTTGGGTGGCCATGAGTGCCCGTGGGGTTGTTAAACCCATATTTTTACTGTTGGTGTGTCTTGGGTGGCCGTGAGTGCCTGTGGGGTTGTTAAACCCGTGTTTTACCGTTGGTATCTTGGGTGGCCTTGAGTGCCCGTGGGGTTATTGAACCCGTGTTTTACTGTTGGTGTCTTGGGTGGCCATGAGTGCCCGTGGGGTTGTTGAACCCGTGTTTTTCTGTTGGTGTCTTGGGTGGCCATGAGTGCCTGTGGAATGTTAAACCGGTGTTGTTGCTGTTTGTTGAACTTTGCTTGTGATTGTGGTTGTGGTTGCCTGAGGATGGGTTGTGACAGGTCGACCGCCTGATCCGATTGCGTGTCGGGAAAAGAGCGACATGTCGACTGCCTGATCCGATTGCGTGTCGGGAAAAGTGCGACAGGTCGACCGCCTGATCCGATTGCGTGTCGGCAAAAGTGCGACAGGTCGACCGCCTGATCCGACTGCGTGTCGGGAAAAGTTGCGGGGGCACTGAGCAGCTGGAGTGCGATCCTTTGCGATCTTGTTTGGTGTGCGATCCTTTGTGATCTTGGGTGTTGCGTGGTTATCTTTTGTGTCTTTGGTGGAAGTTTTAATCGTTGTGTCGGGTCTACATTACGTGTCCGGGGGTTGAGTCGGTTGAGGAAAGTAATAGTCTGTGTGTCAGTCGGGTTACTTGAGTTTGGGGATAGTAGTCCCCGGTGTTTGGGTTGTTGCTGGTGTTTCCGGCATGTTCTGCTAATGCTCACCCCTAGTTGCTTTTCCTACAGGTATCCGTGGTGGTGAGCAAACACTCACCCCTAGCTGCTTTTCCTACAGGTACTGGTCGCGGGACGGACTAGGTGAGCTCTCGAAGCTTGAAGAGCTGGGAGCTTGAGTCCGGGTTTCCTTTTGAGTTTAGCGACGTACGCCATGTCTTTTGTCCGCTTGTTTAGACATACTTTTGAGTTGTAAATTATTATTTTGTTTAACTAAATGGTGATTTTAAAGCGATTTATTTAAAAGGTTTGAAAATGTTTTATTATCTTAAACGTTCGCGTTCCGGGTTCGGTTCTACTTAATTTGGGGCGTGATAGGGAGGGGGGGGGGGCACAGTGGCTACTGGCTCGAAGACGAGGCCGGTCCGGCGATGCAGGAACGGTAGCGCGAGACGAGGGAGAGACCGTGGAACGGATTGAACGATGGGCGGCGACCTGCGGAGGTAGACCGGCTGCAAAAAAAGACAAAAACAAAAAAGTAACACCCATAAATGGATAGATTGGAAACTATCCATAAGGAACCCCGTCAAGGGTAACCAGAAAGGTTAGAAGAGCGCTTTGAGTCAGGAGCTTCAAGAGTTTCAATGGTGGAGAAGGGGGAGGGGAGGCTGCGCAGAGAGAGCGTAGCCCCTAGGTTTCCATTTCTTGTTTTTTAATTACTAATATAATTAGATTATATTAGGAATACAAATAAAATAAATGTATATATAAATAAGTATTTATTTCATATTAAACTTTGGAATAAAACCTATATACATTATGTTTATTTTGTTTTGTTTTATAATTCAATTAATAATTATTTGAATTTTAGAAATTCAAATAAGTTACTTTTGAATTCCACTCATCCTAAAATATCTCCACGTATCTGATTTCGTAACCCACTTTTGATTTACGAAATCAGATATAGGGGTTAAGTTTTTGATAGTGGGGGTGTGGAAAAACGAGAGAGAAAAACCAGAGAAAGAGGAAGAAGAAACTGAGAGAAAAGTTCTGATTTTGGTGCTAGCACACGAGAGGTTTTGGGAAGAGATTGTTGGTGTGGATACCTGAAGAGGAAGGATTCTTTTGAAGACGTCTCAACTTCGTCAAACCATCAGAGTGCACTTGGTCCCTGTCTCGAACCAAGCTCGAAACTACAAGAGGTAATCTCCATTTAATTTTTCGTTTGTCGGTTTATTCTGAATTACATGGATCCTAATGGATTTCTAGGGATTTTATAATATCCGCTGCGTTTTTGGCACCCTAGACTCCTTCACGAGCTTATCTCGTCGTCCATTTAGGATAACAGTTGTCATTGACACCACCAGACCTTATTCTCGTTTTCCCTATAAATATCCTTACCTCATTTTTGGAGGGCCCCACCCACACGAGTATCCGTTCTTCGATGGATCTCGGTTCTCCAGTTTCCCATTCTTATTGAATACAAAATCCACATTGCAGTCATCCGCCAATTGGTTATCAAACCTGAATTTTCGGGGGGGGGGGGGGGGGGGTGTCCCTCAGAATCATTGTGAGTAAGAGAAGGGCATATATGTACGGTTTTTTGTGCTAATTTAAATATTACAATGTATTGGTGAGTTAATAATAAGTTGGGAAATGTTTTTATTATCATTAATTTACAGTGCTAATGAAGTCTTAGATATACTACTCTTTCGAAGGTATCGAGGAGCAACTCCCTGGTAGTGTAACTCTTAGAAACACATGTGTGAGTCCATTCATTTCATCCCTAGCCTAATCTGTTAGTTAGAGCTAATGTGACTGTATAAGTGCTCAATGTGGTGTTATGAATTTTTAATATTTTTTTTGGGTGATAAATGGTTTTTATCTAAGGGATAATTTACGATACATTTGGAAAACATGCTTCAAGTGATAAACTTAGTGTATTTTAGTGATAAAATTAAGATGATAAACCTTTTGATATATCAAGAAAAACCTTTTCATCCAAGTGATAAACCCATGGGTTTTTGGTGATAAATGTTTTGCATCTGAGTGATAATAAAGTTTCCAAATGATAAACTTAGTATATTATGGTGGTAAATGTTGTGCATCCATGTGCTAAAAGTTTATTTTGTTTTTGGTGATAAATGTTATGCATCTAGGTGATAAAAACACAAAACAATAACCACAAACCATTTTTAACAAAAAAAAACATCCACTTACAAATGTGCGATGTTTCATATTCAAAGTCAACAAGTCAAAGTCAACAAGTCAAACGTTTATCATATTTCATCTTATCCGTTCATTTCTCAAATGAAGGTCTAGGATGTATTCTTACAGTTCTTCAATGATGGTTCTTCATGGATTTTGTGTCATTGATAAGACTAAGAATTTATTTAATATTGTTTTCTTGGTAAGTTTATTACGAAGAATCATAAAAATCATTGACCAAAAAATTGGCGAAATTAATTAACGTAAATTGAAAATAAAAAACAGCAAGATTTTCTTATAATTGAAAAAACTGATCGAATGAAACATTACGCATATTTTTATAATTTTTTTAAAAAATATTGTATTTCATACTATGATTTATGTTTGAACATTGTATTTTGTAGTTTATATTATAATTTGAGTATATATTTTGGATTGTTGAACCTTTATTTTTTTTTTGTATTTAGGAACATAAATTTGTATTCAACAATCTTTTTTAGCATTTGAGAATACAATTTTTTTTTGTTTCTGGCATTTCTGGGTTTAGTGATTGAAATCGAGAGTTGTCTGGTCGTTCTTAGTCTCAAAATACAATTAAAAAATTAAAATTTGAAATTTTGAAATGGTAAAAAATCAATCATAATGACCTACCTTCACCTCGAAGTTTATTTGTAAATTAGGCGGAAAAAAAATTATACGTTATTTTGTTGTACCAAACATTAAGTCATGTTATCAGGATAAACTTCAAAACGTATCTTTTGATACGATTAACTTCTTTAAGGTTGAAAATGTCATAGAAATATTTTAAAAGAGGAAAATGCATGTTATCCTATGATCGCTGGTTGACGTTGTCCTCGGAGAGGCGAATCCACAAGCTTCAGTCGCTTTTCGGTTATTTCCGATTACAGTTGACAAGATTTGTGGTTGCGAGTCTTATGTGAAACATTTGGTTTCGACTAAGCTCGAACCAAGATCTGAGATATGCACCTTCGTGTGGTATCCCAAAGCAACAAGGGGATACTACTTCTACAATCCCATTGAGAACATGATGTTCGTCGCTTGGGGTGGGGTCTTTATGGAAAAGGTGTTTTGTTTCCAAAGACGTCATTGGGAGGACTGTGCATCTCGAAGAAATTCAGGATGGTACAGATTTGTCTAAACCAATTGACAACCCAGTAGAAAGGAGCCAGAGATTGTCGTAGAGTAAGAACCAATTCCTGTTACAATTCCGGAAGGTCCAAGGCAATTTGAAAGGATCAATCTTCCACCTCCAAGATATGGTATCCGGAGGTGACAGTGAAGTCATGGTGGATCACGATGATCCAGCCACCTTTCAGGAAGTCGTGGATGGGCCCGACTCCGAGTTATGGCTGGGAGCCATGAGGGAGGAAATGCAATCCATGTCGGACAACCGAGTCTGGGAACCGGTTGATCCCATCAATGGTGTGAGGACCATTGGATGCAAATGGATCTTCAAGGTGAAGATGGACATGGACAGCAACCCTCTGACCTAAAAAGCTCAACTGGTGGCGAAAGGTTATAGGCAGATCCAATAGATTGACTATGAGGAAACCTTCTCCCTAGTGGCTATGGTCAAAATCGGTCCAAATTCTTCTTGACATAACTGCGTATCATAATTACGAGATATGGCAAGTGGATGTCAAAACCGCTTTCCTAAATGGAAATTTGACTGAGTACGTTTGTATGTCTCGACCCAAAGGTTTTGACGATCCAAAGAATAAGGGAAAGATTTATAAGTTGTTGAAATCCATTTATGGATTGAAACGAACTTCTCGGAGTTGGATCCTTCGTTTTGATGAAGCTGTAATTGGATTTGGCTTAATCAAGAACGAGGATGAATCTTGCGTTTATAAGAAGGCTAGTGGGAGCAAGATTACCTTTCTGGTTCTCATTGAAAACGGCATCCCAACCTTGCACGAGACTAAAGCTTGGTTGAGGAAGTGTTTTTCAATAAAGGACTTAGGAGATGCTTCTTATATCTTAAGGATTAAGATATGTAGAGATCGCACCAAGAGGGTCTTGGATTTAAGTCAGGGAACCTATGTGAACAAGGCATTGAGTAGGTTCTTAATGCTCGATTCAAAGAAAGGACTCTTACCCACTAGTCATGACATTCATCTCAGCAAGACTCAGTGTCTTAAGACACCTGATGAGCTGAAAAGGATGATGAGAATCCTATGCGCCTGGGGGCAGGATCGATCATATATGCCATGACATGTATGAGACCGGCTGTCTCGTAAGCCTTATGTTGTACAAGTAGATATCAGTCTAACCCGGGGAAAGATGATGTTGAACTAGTCGTCGAAGGATGAGTAGACGCTAGTTTTCCAAGACAAATCCAGATGACTTTAGAAGTCAGTCAGGATATGTGTTTATGCTGAATGGCAGAGCTTTAGCTGGGAGAGCGTAAAGCAAGATACCATTGCCGAATCTACAATAGAGGCCAAGTACATGGATGCTACAGAGGCAGCTAAGGAGGCTATGTGGATTTGGAAATTCACGGTAGGGTTGGGTGTAATTAAAAACTCATCCAGCCCGGTGAATCCATTTTGCGACAACACAAGGGCCATTGCGCAAGCTAAAAGCCCAGATCGTATAAAAAATCCAAACATGTACTACGGCGTATCCACCTAATCAGAGAAATACTGAACTGAGGTGAAGTGAAGATAACCTATATTGCAACAGATGATAACATAGCCAACCCTTTGACTAAGGCAGTGTCGCTGCCTAAACATGTTAGACATGTAAAGTCGATGGGGACATATTGGAGTTTAGACTGGAACTAGGGCAAGTGGGAGATTGTAAGTCTTAGTGCCCGTAGTTCAATCCTAAATGTCCAAATGTATATATCATCGTTAGCAATAAAATTAAAGCGGCTTTATATTACTTATGTGTTGGAGTAATATATCGATGTGTGCTCTGATCTACGCCCACCATGCGAATAGAACCATAGATCGAGATAGATTACACTCGATGGGTCCCTAGTCAACAAAGCTTTACTAGAAGCGACTAGTATGAAAGATGGCTCTTTATGGCTTACGTTCTGTTAGTCATTGGAATGGGATTCCAGAGTCTGATCATAGATATCATGAGGGACATGATATTGGACGACCCGACATGAATATGTTCCATAGATCAAGTCATGAACATATTCATTGTCGTAGCTTGTCATGTATCCTTAGACCAAGGAGTCTTTATGATCGCTATGTAGTCAACAACTGAGTTTGACCTGAGTCTAACGTTGTCCGTAACAGGGCTTCCATAACGGCCAGGATTGGCTTGGGGACGGGCTACATGAGTGACACGAAAGACGGCTAAGGGATTTATCCCTCATACTAAGGTATGAGAAAGATATCGGTTATCGGCCGCTTGATCGAGAGTGACTGAAAGAATAGCATGGCCATGCACATGATACTGGGTATCATATATTCAGTCATCTCACATATCAAGGAACAATGATTGAGAATAATAAGGATGATGGCTCTATGCCTTATTTCAATCAGGATATCGGAGATAAAAGGATAATGACAGGGACGACGGAAAGGTTAGAATCGACTGGGTCGATTCGTTATGCAGTGTCAGACAATACTAAAGTCTCGTTAGTTGCCCCTTAAATAGGATCAAGTAAAATGGGATTTTACGTTGATCTATTGACATGCATAAACCTAAGGGTCACACCGTAGGATGAAACTCATTGACACATTTATGGAGAATGGCCAAAAGGGAGTTGTTTCGGGACATAACCAAAACTGGGTTTTGGGTCATGTGCCCGTAAGTGAATAGGACTTTACGGATCAAGACAAGGCTTGGAGTCTTGGGATTGATCGCGTCGGATAATGTTGGACATTTCCGGTATGGAAGGCTTGGAGGCGATGATCGAATCACGGGACCTCGTTGGAAATGGCCACGGGCCATGTTCTAAGAGGCCCATGAAAGGCCCATGCAACCAAGGCCCATGGAACTTATTAATCAAGTCTTGTTTAATTAGTACTAAGTAAGCAAGACAAGGATTAAGGTGTTGGTGATTCACCACCTAACACAATCTTGTCTTGTCATACCTTGTCCTATTTACACTTTACTTGACACCATACTTGTCCCATGCCTTTAGTTGGACAAGTATGGGGTTTGTTATGTTTAAGTCATCTTTTTTCAACATAACAAACACAAGACAAGAATAGGAAACACAACTTCTCTCCCCCTTCCCTTGCAATTTCGGGTTTGGCAAGCCCCCACCTCCATTTTTGTGTTCTTGAGTCCTCAAAGAGAAGAACTACGTGGCTTTGATTCCCATGTGGATACGTAGGCGTCTTGGAGACTCAAGCCAATCATTCGTTACCTGGTGTTCTTGTTTTGGTAAGAAATAGTGCTGAATTTTTCTCTTGTGAATCCATTCTTTGTTAGTTGTTTCATGGTTTAATCGTCTCTTGGTTTTCATTGATTTTCCGCTGCGAGTTGGTTCATCTCCAACCCTACCTCGAGACCCAACACTAAGATCCAAAAAATGCCTTTCTTCTAAAGGCCAAAGCTTGGAATTCAAACACATCAAATAATTGAAAACATCTAGACATAAGTCAAAAGACATAAATGTTGCAGGAAGAGCTAAGCAGTCAAGGGGTCTTCGACATTGTAACACCCCGCCGTGCCTCACACAGAGCCCCACGCGCGGTGATGTTAGGTCTGCAGCCCAATACACCCCAACCCCTCTCGTGTATTGTCCACAGACAAATACCAACCCAGGTTGTTGGTGAGACTTGAACCCAAGACTTCACCCTTTATAGCATTTCTTTGAGTGATGCTATCACCAATTGAGCATTTTTTGTAACACCCCGCCGTGCCTTACACAGAGCCCCACGCGCGGCGATGTTAGGTCTGCAGCCCAATACACCCCAACCCCTCTGGTGTATTGTCCACAGAAAAAAACCAACCTAGGTTGTTGGTGAGACTTGAACCCAAGACCTCAGCCTTTATAGCATTTCCTTGAGTGATGCTATCACCAATTAGCATCACTCAAGGAAATGCTATAAAGGGTGAGGTCTTGGGTTCAAGTCTCAGCAACAACCTAGGTTGGTATTTGTCTGTGGACAATACACCAGAGGGGTTGGGGTGTATTGGGCTGCAGACCTAACATCGCGGCGCGTGGGGCCCTGTGTGAGGCACGACGGGGTGTTATAGACATTCAGGTCAGATCACTGGGCAATAGGGTGGTGATGGTTTCCTGTGATGACAAATCTTATGAGGAACATATGGTGGAGAGTAGATGGTCCTGGTTATCCCAATGGATGACGATGAGTCTTAACAAGGAACCCCTCTTGCTGAAAGGTGGCTTATTTTGCTGGTTAAGGATCCAGGGAATTCCAATCCAATGCTGGACAAAGAGGAACTTGGAGAAAGTTGCAGGGGCTTTCGGGGAGGTGGTGATGGTTTATCCAGAATCGGTTGCGCGATTGGACTTTGACGAAACCTATGTTCTGATCCATCTTTTGTCTGAGAGAAATCTCGAGCAACTGGTTCGAGTGTCCTTTGATGGCGAGACTTGCAACATCAAAGTATCTGAAGCCCAAGATATTCAGGTACCATTGTTTATCCCGAATATTGATAAGGCGGATGATAGCTGGTTGTCTTATAGCCCTGAAAATTCGGCTAGAGTGAATACAGGAACCGAAGGTAATCGGTTATCCCCTGTGAATGCCAATCTTTCTGAGAGTTTTGACTCTACTGTGATGGTACCCCCTGAATCAGCAGCCTTGCATTTGTTTCCTATTGTTGAACAAGCTGAGGACATTAGCACAGTGCCACAAACTCAGTTGATTATCGTGGATTCTGAGAAGACTGTGTCAGGTAGCGTGATTTCGAAAAAGAAGAAAAAGAAAGCAAAGCTAAAAGCAAGAGACAAGGCCGATTCTCAAGCCACCGTGAGTGATAAGTTGATTGCCCAAGACACGTATGGGCCGAGCCCTGAATCGCGAGCCCAAGGACAGTTGCAAGCGGCTGAAAAGGCCTGGGCTTATTGCAGTGCCATGGGTTTCAAATCAAAGTCAACTGGAGAACAATTCAGACGTGAACTAGAGGCTATAAACGCAGAATTGTATGTGGCTGCTAGGGATCGCGAATCTGAGACGGATTCTGAGGAAGAGCCGGACGGTGGAGGCTGCAACGCCTCCTCTTCATCCTCCTAAATGGCTATATTGTTTGGGTTGCAGCTGAAGGGAAATCTGGAGGGTTAGTGTCTTTTTGGATTGAGAGTTTTTGTTCTATTACCTGTTTGCTGTTGCGCAATGTGATGCTATGGTGGGAACAGTTGCACAGGAAGTTTGTATGCCCTCGTTTGAACAGATACCCTCTCGTGAGCTGTAAGAGCTTCTTTCGTTCCAAAGGCTCCACAGGCTATTTTTGGTGTTCTGGTTGTTTTGTTTTATGTTCTTGTTCTATGTTCTCAGTTTAGAGTTCTTTGTAGTGTTAAACTTTGTTGAGGTTTTAACTCTGGTTGTAGTCTTTTAAAGACATATTAGAGCCGTTTCTGGCTACCTGTCATTTAGACAGGGATAAATAAAACATCTCTAATAAAAAAAAGTCAAAAGACCCCAAAAAAAATCATTAGGCTCCGAAACACCTCATCAATGGTTGCATTATTTCTTTCTAATCGTCTTGCTTATCTTTGTCTCTATATATCACACAATCGGTGGTCCACGTTGGAGTTTATCATATCATATATTTTGAGAATAGTTTGTCGTGCCCTGTCCTTCGTGACTAGGGTTTCATCGGCGTAAGGGTGCCTCGTTGATTCTAGCCAGCATATGCACATAAGACGAGCAATGGAGAACCATGATACCAGATGTTAGCCTCCCCCGATGACCCCCTGGTGCTAGATCTTGGAATGTACGTTCGCGAACATATACCTAGGGACATATATGAACCTTAACTTGGAAAGGGCCACCGACACAAGATTGGGGAGGCGGAAATTGTTGTTAGGATGGACTTGATGAGCGAGATTATAGAAATTTCATGCGTCTATGGTCCTTCAACCGGCGGCCCAAGAGGAACCTGATGGACCAATTACCCAAGTGAAGTCCACAAAGAAACCTCGCCAAAAGGAATGAGGCCTTTAGATTGGTATAGGATGGTGGGCTGAAGGATCGTCCTATACAAATACCAATCATGCCTCTCCAGTCATCCTCCACAAGGATGGGTACCCTAAAGTATGTTAGTCGAGCAAGACCATCCACCAGCATTCTCAACATACGCCACTTAGTCTGTTACAAACATCCACCAAAGTACCTGGCTAGGTATTATGTAAACGATAAGGAATAGTTAGTACTCTAATATCTTATATTCACTTGCCTAAAATACAAAATAGGTCTTTTTGTCACTTGCGAAGAAAAAAGGTCATTTCATACGATCCTAAATACTGGTGGATGGGGTCTTGGACTATATTCTGGATAACATGGCTTCTCCCCATGACAATATATTCGAAAGTATAAGTAGAAGTATTTATCCCTAAAAAAATGTGGGTTGAAATGATTAAAAGATATTATTGGATAATATCATTTCTTGATAATCACTATGGATGGTATAATATTTTGGAATACTAAAATGTTCGTGTAAGATTTAGATTATTTAGAATTGTAAAATAGCAAATGATAAAATGTATCACATTTTAATACCTAGCATTTTCCTTTAGAATAAGTCAATTGGTTACAAGTTTGAGGTAATCTACTAATTATATGGTAAAACAAAGAATAAATAGTAAAATCTAAAAATAGCTAACTTCGATCGACACCAAACTTAGCCTAATCCTAGCCCATAAATACTCAACACCGAGATCAACAACACATCAATCATCAAGCTGTGTTCTTCATTACCAAATCATTCATTGTGACCGGTAATTATCTCTCTTTCTTAGAGGTTTTTGCCGATCATAATAATAATCCACATAAAAATGGAAATGAAGAAGATAGCTTGTGTAACGATCGTAGTGGCTGCCACCATGATGAGCTCTATAATGGCCGCCGAGATGGCTTCTCCTGTCGCTGCACCAGGGTCCGATGCCACTCCCATGATGGGCCCCACAACAGCCGATATTATGGGACCTAGTGCCGATGGACCCACTGCGGCTGCCATTGTTAGCTTGCCCGTCATTAGTCAAGTCATTAGTGCCACCTTGGTGACGTTCCTCGCCTCTTACATCTAATGAAGAAAGGAAAGAAATTGAATACAAAGAAGAGAGAGATCTTTATATTATTTTATTTGATTTTATTGTTCGGAGATTTTCTCTCTTCTTTTCACCATTTCTCTTTCTAAATAATGTAATTGTGATTAAAGCTTTTACAAAATCATAAACATTTATTCCTTGTATGTGATTATTTTAATTATCGTGCATAAATTCTAAAAATGGTACGTAAAATATTATATCAAATTTTTAGATTTTTTATTTATGTTCTTATTGGATTTTCTACTTCACTCCATTCAAACTTCAACTACGCCATTACTTTTATTTAAGCTTACTATAACGAGTCAAATCACAAAACTAACACTACTACTGAGACATACATAGCCAGCACAACTTATCCATCATCTTTGTTTGTTTATCGTTTGGTCAAAAATAATACCGACAGATATATTTGTTAATTAAGTCTCGTCGTCTAACAACCATAATAACGGACAAATTTATTCGTTGATGAGGAAGTTAAATGACTGTTAGATGCATTCCATAGGGAATGTACCTGCCTCACCAACGGATAGAATATGTCACACAAGTAGTACTCATACTAATAGATATATGTCATTGTAGTAGCACCCATACCAACGGATAATTATATCGCTATAGTTTTTTTGTAGTTGCAACCCCGCCGATGTACATAGACGTTGTTTTAGTAGCACCTACATGGCAAATATATCTGCCGCACTGACAAATCTATCAACCAAGCTGGGTAACATACTCAAAAAATATTTGTAAAACATGCACCTGACATGCCTCACCTGCATTTAGCCGTATATAACATGTGACTACATTATATAATTCACAGCACAATTATTCAAATTTGTAAATTAAAACGTTAAGTCAATTCATGCAGTACAAAACTGACGTGCATCCTATTGGCGGTCAAATTATTAAGGATAATCAAATGATTTATGCCTTACAATGGTGCCAACACAATCATATGATTAACCAATTTCTTTGGAACAATCAATATATCATTCTCGAGAAACGGTGCCAAGTGCCCGTGAGCAATTAGAAGATCATTCTGGGACAATGATGCCAATTTTGACATGCGGTTTAGCATATCATAAACCCTATCTTGAATGAAATGCTTAAGGATATGTCAGGATGTCGTGTAAGTACTTGATTCGTATTGCAAAAATTAATTCTCAATAGACACCTCACTTTATGAACAAGTCAATATTTCATTATGTTATGCCTTAATGAATACAAAAACTTTTGCACCTATAATCTAGCGATTGGTGACATAAGACACCTTTCATAATGTGCTTGGAAATACATTTTTTAAATATAAGAGATTAAATATCCCATTGAGTCCATGTATTTGTCCTTTCTCATGGTAGACTATCATGCTTACATATTATAACATCTTGGCTTATTTGGTGGACAATTGTTATAACATCTTGGCTTATTTGGTGGACAATTGTGTATTTGTGGAGGATTAAGTCTTGCCTTTCTTCAGGATTTAATTTTGCAATGCTCTTATCTTCGAAAGCATATGTTAGGGGTATCATTACTGCAGAAATCGACTTAGGAGACGGATAAAATGGATCTGTGGCCTAAGTTTTAGCCCTTAGGTCACGGATACAGCAATCCGTCTGCCAAGTGAACCACCAGGCCGACGGATGCTAGATCCGTAGATAAGGAAACTCATATCCGTCGGCCAACTGGAAAAACTTGACCCACGCATGCTGTATCCGTCAGCCAAGTGGAAAGAACTTGAGTGACGTATGTGCATCCGTCTGTCAAGTGCAAAAACTTGACCCACGCATGCTGTATCCGTCAGCCAAGTGAAAAGAGCTTGAGTGACGTATGTGCATCCGTCTGCCAAGTGCAAAAACCTTAGCCACATATGTGCATCCGTCTGCCAACTGACATACCTTAGCCACATATGTTGCATCCGTCAGCCAAGTTCGTTGTATCCGTTGGTAAGGTGAGGCAATATACGAAAGAATGTAACGGTATCCCGATAAACATAACGACATTACACATGAAATATGTATGTAACAATGCGTATATAAAAAAACAGTTCATAGATAATGTGTTTGGAAACATTTGCCAGATAATGTGTTCACAGAATCACAACATTAAACATAGTCATAAAAGAAAACACAGACACGCCTAATAGAGTTACAAAACAACCAGGTTTCTGATGACACGCTCCTGCATTTCTTTGGTCACTTCCATCCAGTCCACAAAATGTCGAAACCGCGCAGGCTCCGCTCTAGCTTGAAGGTCATTGTCTTGAACCTCGTTCATCCATTCCTCGTTCAACCACGGAGGGGTACGCTGCGGGCCTCCAACAGGGGGTGGAGGTATTTCCATACCTTTCTCATTCATCAGCTGAGAAATATAGTCGTAGCGTTGATGTGATTCCTGGACTAATAGGGAATAATGTTGGACCCACGCTGGGGCAGCTGCAGCGTTGACTCTATGTGGACCAGGTACAACGGTTCCCGCATTTTCACATCGTCGCCACCTACGCTCTAGTCTACGATCAGAGTTTGGTTCCATATATCCTGACTTAGTCAAAGAACATATTACAATTATAATCAATCCCAAATAATTAAGTCAAATCATACACAAATAATATTCATATAAACCAACAGTTAATAAATAAAGTGAAAAATAATTAAAACAACTGTTAACCATTCAAAGTACAAAGTCATATAAAAAGTGCTATTGAAGTAAAAGTCATCCTTAACACACATCCGTTAAATAGTAGGAAATTAATATTCTAGCTAGGCGTCTAGTCTTCGTCCTCGCGCACAAAGTTGTCTTTCAGCCACTGCACGTACACCCTTGCGTCATGCTTCGGGCCGCGCATGGAGGTGGCTCCATCAGATGTACCAGACTCTGAGAGAGCAGCAACCCTTGCATGAAGACGCCTACCTCTTTCCTCAAGCCTAGCTCTTGCAGCAGCTCGTTCAGCGGCTCGTTCAGCGGCTCGTTCAGCAGCAAGTGTTTGTCTTTCAGCAGCTTCTTCAACCGCAATCCTTCGTCCCTCTCGGTTAATGAGGCCCAGTAACCTCATCCGAGCAGCTGCTACAGCTCTCGTGCGTGGCAAAGACGCTCTTGGAATGCTGTTGAATAAGCGCATCATCTCAGCATGCAAATCAGGGCCCACTTGTTGAGGTCCATCATATTCGTCCTCTGGGATAATGTTTTCCCCTACGCTACTTCTGTCATCCATTGACTAAATGAAAGCAAGTCTTAGTACTATATCAAAACGAATATAGCAGAAACAAATTGAAACTTACGTATATTAGCATCATAAAATGTATTAGCATATTAATCACCGAGTCATACAAAACGAACTTAAATATAACCTAATTTAAACATCGTTCATACACTAATTAAGTAGTAAACTAGTCTCGGGACGGGCGCTTCGAAGTCGATCCATCAGACGGAGTCCGTCTTGCGCTTCGAGCAGTTTGTCTCGCAGCAGCGACCCTATCTCGTTCTTCCTTTTCCTTTCTAAGTCTATCACCTTCAGCTGAAATCAGGCGCCTAATATACATGCGAGTCTTTGCCTCGTGCATCGAAGAAAGTCCCCTAGGAAATTTGTTCATCACTAAGTTCATTGATTTTTCCCAGTCTACTTCCGTCACTACGGGAACTTCTTCATCAAAGTGATCTGCCCCAGTTAGGCTGTTCTCCCCAACACTACTGCTATTGTTGTCATCCATCGAAAGGATAACCTAATACACACACGAATGAACTTGTTTTTCAGGATGCAAACATACCGTGAATTATATTAAACCCTACTTTTCTAACTTTTTGAATATTTGTCACACATGTATCGTATTTTATTAAACCCTAAAATATTTTGAAACTAAACTTCCCGAAAACCCTTATTCAACACAAGGTTAATTATTTGTGCAACCACAAATTCCTGAAACCTAAAATTATTGTGAAACTAAATTGCCCTGAAACCCGTAGCCTAATTCTGCAACCCTACATTCTTTAAACCCTAAATTATTGTGACACTAAACTGCCCGGAAACTACGAATGTTATATGAGTCGGATTTTGTGATATCTGTACCCTATCTGATTTTAATACCCAAAACCTGATCAATACCTACCCAATCTCTACCCATTCGGGTCGGGTATTACCCCGACTTGTACATATTTTTTTTTGATCAGCAAGTTTTTTTATATAAAAATCCAACGATTACAAATTATAATCGAAGGAAAAGGGTCAAGCCCTCGTTACAACAACCCAAAAGGGCGAACCAGTGAAACAAACAATTACAAGGTCAATACCTAGATGTCTAACGTTAAGCACAACTGAACCTACAGAACTCTACAAGCAGAGTACTTGAACAGCAAAACGAACCACAACAACTATCCCAAACAAATCGCACGTCGCACGTCTCAAGTATCAACTTTTCAAATTATATGAAATAAATCTAAAATCATTCAACTGTTTGTACAGATTTGAAACATTACGTACCTTGAAGTGAGGGCGGCGGGTGGACGGCGGCGGTTGGCGGCGAACGGCGTCGAAGATGGCAGCGAGAGGCAGGGGCGGCTGGATGGAGAGAAGAGAGGAAGGGGGCTGTTCTGAAATGGGAGGAACTAGGGTTGAGGGAGTTATATACTCTATCGTCTTGGCCGATGAATATGCACATCCGTCGGTCAAGGAAAAACGACATCGTATCCCTTAATGGACGCATCCAGGCCTGAAAACGGTACCGTTTTCTGTATCTGTTTCACCTGGCCGATGGATACATGCATCCGTCGGTCAAGGAAAACGACACCGTATCATTTAATGGCCGAGTCCAGGGCTGAAACGATAGCGTTTTTGGGTATCTGTTACACCTGGCCGATGGATAGATGCATCCGTCGGCCAAGTGTTCTCCGCTGGACAGATTCTCAGCCACTCAAAAAACTTTACCTTCTCTCTCACCTCTTTTTCATCTCTCAACTCTTTCTTTCTTTCTTCCCAAATCTCTTTTTTCTCTCCCACCTCCATTTCTTTTTCTCTACACAAGATTCCCATTTGTTTGTCACTATTGAAAAGAATCTTTTGTCTTGTTCGATACTGACAACATTCGTGGCTCGTGTTGGTACTGACAACATTCGTGGCTCGTGGAAGGTGCTTGAAGCTCGATTATGGTACGTATGTTTATTACTAAAATTTTGTTCCTCTTGTTCTGTATATCGATCTATTTATTAGATATTGTGTTCAATAGTTGTTAGTATTGACTGTGTATCAGGATATTGATAAGAGTTGGATGACTTTCAGTAAGTACGATCCGAAGTTTATGGAAGGGGTAGCGGTTTTTATCGAATATATACAGACAAATTTCCCTAATATAGAATCACACAGGTGTCCGTGCGGTAGTTGTCTTAACGCATTTTACCTGTAAGACCCACCCCCGGTCGATCCCGGTAAAACCGGTGAATCCTAGCTAAGTTTGACTTTTGGCCGGAAAAGTCAACCGATGACTCGGAAAGTCAGTCGGGACCTTTCCGGGGCCCAAAACGCTTAGCCATTAGCACGGTTAGCTTAGTCAACTGTCGGTCAAACTCGGGCTTAATATCGGTTATTTTTCGATAAATCTTGGAAAGATGGAAAATTATTAAATAGGAGTGACCTCACATGACACTTGTCATGCTTGGCTTGGAGGATGAGATTTGGGGCTCCAAATGACCCTCATACCCTCCTAAGTTACCTTTAAAGGGATAAGACCTTAAGGGCTTTTGAGTAAATTGACATTTTAGGTCATTTAAAGGAAAGAGAGCAACAATTCATCCCATTTGTTGTTGTTTCAGCCGAAAATCACAAGAGAGAGGAGAGGAGGAGCTCACTTTCTTGAGGAAGAAGATAGAGAAGAAAGCTTGGATTTTGAAGCTTGTTCTTGGTCCTTTTGCCTTCATTTTCACTCCATCTTCTCCATCTCAACTATCTAGAGGTAAGGATGCTCTCAACTCTCCATTTCTTCCACTTCCAATCTATGGGTTTTGTGGGTTTTGGCTTAAAAGTTGAAGAACTTGCTTTTTGATTGATTGCTTGGAGAAGAAGTAGTGAAGTAGGTTGTTGGATTGAGTTTTGGTTGAAGTTTGATGAACCCATTGAGGGTGTAGTTGCTGGGTATCTTTGGTGGATTATTTTGGAGCTAGGAGAGTTTAGAAATGGAGTTTGTGTTTGGATTTTCGTGAAATTCGAGTTGGGGAAGAAAGGGGAAGGAGCTGGTCAGGTCTGATACGGAATCTGACCCGGACCGGGCCAGGTACCGGCACGGCACCCGGCACAGAACGGGCGGGAGTCCGGCACGGGACCTGATACGGTCCGTGTCGCTCACCGGGCCGGTCTGTGTCGCGTTCCGTTCTGGATTCCGGGCCGGCCTGTGACAGGGTCCGTGCCATGTTCCGGCACGGCAAGCCACACGGTCCGTTTGGCATTCCGGATCAGATCCCCAGAGCCCCAAACCCTTCCTTTTAGCTCAATTTGATTCCCACTTTTCCTCTTCAAACCTTGATACATTTCTGAACATTGTTGTGCGTTTTGAGGAGAAGAACACTTGGTTGAGGAATCTAATTTGTGTTCTTTTGGTGGTTCAAAACCTTGGAACCAAGCTAGGAAAGGAGGAAGAACGTGGACACGAGTTAGAGGAACTTTTATCACGCCGGGACCCGAGTGAAGAACGGAGAGGTGACCACCGAGCTTTTCGTCAGAGTGTTGAGAGGAAGACCTCGAGGTAGGGAAAGCCTTAACCTCTCGTTTACGATGCTTAGTATGCATGCTAGGTTAATAAAATTGGAAAGGTCCTAGAAATGCCTATAGGATGCGAATAACTAGCGTAATCGTCTTTCAATTACTAATAACCGGAAGTGTCTAGTGGTGACCGATTAGGATGCCAATCACTAGTGTAACTCGCTTTCAATACTTGGGAATTGATTGTCTGGTAGAGGAGCCTTGGCAAAGCCCTCGGATTAGTTGCTGTTGGGTCTCGAGGTAGGGTTGGAGATGAACCAACTCGCAGCGGAAAATCAATGAAAACCAAGAGACGATTAAACCATGAAACAACTAACAAAGAATGGATTCACAAGAAAAAAATTCAGCACTATTTCTTACCAAAACAAGAACACCGGTTAACGAATGATTGGATTGAGTCTCCAAGACGCCTACATATCCACATGGGAATCAAAGCCACGTAGTTCTTCTCTTTGAGGACTCAAGAACACAAAAATGGAGGTGGAAACTAGCCAAACCCGAAATGGCCATGAAAGAGGGAGAGAAAATGTGTTTCCTATTCTTGTCTTGTGTTTGTTATGTTGAAAAAAGATGACTTAAACATAACAAAACCCATACTTGTCCAACTAAAGGCATGG
The DNA here is from genome assembly GCA_963921825.1 of Erodium maritimum. NCBI lineage: Eukaryota > Viridiplantae > Streptophyta > Magnoliopsida > Geraniales > Geraniaceae > Erodium > Erodium maritimum. The sequence continues at coordinate 122,580,881 of OY997588.1, read as the reverse complement.
GACAAGTATGGTGTCAAGTAAAGTGTAAATAGGACAAGGTATGACAAGACAAGATTGGGTTAGGTGGTGAATCACCAACACCTTAATCCTTGTCTTGCTTACTTAGTACTAATTAATCAAGACTTGATTAATTAGTTCCATGGGCCTTGATTGCATGGGCCTTTCATGGGCCTCTTGGAACATGGCCCGTGGCCATTTCCAACGAGGTCCCGTGATTCGCTCATCGCCTCCAAGCCTTCCATACCGGAAATGTCCAACATTATCCGACGCGATCAATCCCAAGACTCCAAGCCTTGTCTCGATCCGTAAAGTCCTATTCACTTACGGGCACATGACCCAAAACCCAGTTTTGGTCATATCCCGAGACAACTCCCTTTTGGCCATTCTCCATAAATGTGTCAATGAGTTTCATCCTCCGGTGTGACCCTTAGGTTATGCATGTCAATAGATCAACGTAAAATCCCATTTTACTTGATCCTATTTAAGTGGCAACTAACGAGACTTTAGTATTGCCTGACACTGTATAGCGAATCGACCCTGTCGATTCTAACCTTTCCGTCGTCCCTGTCATTATCCTTTTATCTCCGATATCCTGATTGAGATAAGGCATAGAGCCGTCATCCTTATTATTCTCAATCACCATTCCTTGATATGTGAGATGACTGAAGATATGATACCCAATATCATGTGCATGGCCATGCTATTCTTCCAGTCACTCTCGATCAAGCGGCCGAGAACCGATATCTTTCCCATACCTTAGTATGATGGATAAATCCCTTAGCCGTCTTTCGTGTCACTCAAGTAGCCCGTCCCCAAGCCAATCCTGGCCGTTATGGAAGCCCTGTTACGGACAACGTTAGGCTCAGGTCAAACTCAGTTGTTGACTACATAGCGATCACAAAGACTCCTTGGTCTAAGGATACATGACAAGCTACAACACTGAATATGTTCATGACTTAATCTATGGCACATATTCAGGGCGGGTCGTCTAATATCATGTCCCACATGATATCTATGATCAGACTCCGGAATCCCATTCCAATGACTAACAGAACGTAAGCCATAAAGAGCCATCTTTCATACTAGTCGCTTCTAGTGAAGCTTTGTTGACTAGGGACCCATCGAGTGTGATCTATCTCGATCTATGGTTCTATTCGCATGGTGGGCATAGATCAGAGCACACGTCGATATATTACTCCAACACATAAGTAATATAAAGCCGCTTTAATTTTATTGCTAACGATGATATGTACATTTGGACATTTAGGATTGAACTACGGGCACTAAGACTAACAATCTCCCACTTGCCCTAGTTCCAATCTAAACTCCAATATGTCCCCATCGACTTTACATGTCTAACATGTTCAGGCAGTGACACTGCTTTAGTTAAAGGGTTGGCTATGTTATCATCTGCTACAATATCGGTTATCTTCACTTCACTTCAGTTCAGTATTTATCTGATGAGGTGGATACGCCGCAGTACATGTTTGGATTTGTTATACGATCTAGGCTTTTAGCTTGCGCAATGGCCCTTGTGTTGTCGCAAGATGGATTCACCAGGCTGGATGGGTTTTCAATTACACCCAGCCCTGCCATGAATTTCCAAATCCACATAGCCTCCTTAGCTGCCTCTGCAGCATCCATGTATTTGGCCTCTGTCGTAGATTCGGCAATGATATCTTGCTTTACGCTCTCCCAGCTAAAGCTCTACCATTCAGTGTAAACACATATCCTGATTGACTTCTAAAGTCATCTGGATTTGTCTTGGAAAACTAGCGTCTACTCATCCTTCGACGACTAGTTCAACATCATCTTTCCCCCGGGTTAGAATGATGTCTACTGGTACAACATAAGGCTTACGAGACGTCTGGTCTCATACATGTCATGGCATATATGATCGATCCTACCCCCAGTCGCATAGGATTCTCATCATCCTTTTCAGCTCATCAGGTGTCTTAGGACACTAAGTCTTGCTGAGATGAATGACATGACTAGTGGGTAAGAGTCCTTTCTTTGAATCGAGCATTAAGAACCTACTCAATGCCTTGTTCACATAGGTTCCCTGACTTAAATCCAAGACCCTCTTGGTGCGATCTCTACATATCTTAATCATTAAGATATAAGAAGCATCGCCTAAGTCCTTTATTGAAAAACACTTCCTCAACCAAGCTTTAGTCTCGTGCAAGGTTGGGATGTCGTTTTCAATGAGAACCAGAAAGGTAATCTTGCTCCCACTAGCCTTCTTATAAACGCAAGATTCATCCTCGTTCTTGATTAAGCCAAATCCAATTACAGCTTCATCAAAACGAAAGATCCAACTCCGAGAAGTTCGTTTCAATCCATAAATGGATTTCAACAACTTATAAATCTTTCCTTTATTCTTCGGATCGTCAAAACCTTTGGGCCGAGACATACAAACGTACTCAGTCAAATTTCCATTTAGGAAAGCGGTTTTGACATCCACTTGCCATATCTCGTAATTATAATACACAGTTATGTCAAGAAGAATTTGGATCGATTTTGACCATAGCCACTAGGGAGAAGGTTTCCTCATAGTCAATCCATTGGATCTGCCTATAACCTTTCGCCACCAGTTGAGCTTTGTAGGTCAGAGGGTTGCCATCCATGTCCATCTTCACCTTGAAGATCCATTTGCATCCGATGGTCTTCACACCATTGATGGGATCAACCGGTTCCCAGACTCGGTTGTCCGACATGGATTGCATTTCCTCCCTCATGGCTCCCAGCCATAACTCGGAGTCGGGCCCATCCACGACTTCTTGAAAGGTGGCTGGATCATCGTGATCCACCATGACTTCATTGTCACCTCCGGATACCATATATTGGAGGTGGAAGATTGATCCTTTCAAATCGCCTTGGAGCTTCCGGAATTGTAACAGGAATTGGTTCTTACTCTACGACAATCTCTGGCTCCTTTCTACTAGGTTGCCAATTGGTTTAGACAGATCTGTACCATCTTGAATTTCTTCGAGATGCACAGTCTTCCCAATGACGTCTTTGGAAACAAAACTCCTTTTCCATAGAGACCCCACCCCATGCGACGAACACCATGTTCTCACTGGGATTGTAGAAGTAGTATCCCCTTGTTGCTTTGGGATACCACACGAAGGTGCATATCTCAGATCTTGGTTCGAGCTTAGTCGAAACCAAATGTTTCACATAAGCCTCGCAACCACAAATCTTTAGGAAGGACAAAGCGGGCATCATCCCGTACCATTTAAAATTAGTATCCCTTCCACACCCTTCGTCGAAGCCCGATTCACTATGAATGCGGTCGTCTCTAGAGCATAATCCCAGAAAGAGATTGGGAGATCAGTCCAACTAATAATGGAACGGATCATTGTCTAACAATGTCTGATTTCTCCGTTTGGCTACACCTTTCATCTACAGTGTCCCAGGAGGAGTCCATTCCAAAAGGATCCCATTCTCTTTTAGATGATCTAATAACTCTGTGGTCAAGTATAGTCCACCTCGATCCAATCGAAGTGCCTTAATACCTTTGTCGAGCTGGTTTTCTACTTTAGTCTTAAACTCTTTGAATTTATCAAAAGCTTCAGACTTATGTCTCAGCGAATAGACATAACCATATTTACTGTAATCATCAGTAAATGTGATAAAGTAGCTAAAACCCCTCCTGGCAAGTGAACTTATTGGTCTACACACATTCGAGTGTATCAGCCCCAATAATTCACCCGCCCTTTCATCGCGATCGATAAAAGGGCACTTTATTCATTTTGCCCATCAAACAAACCTTGCACCTATCGATCGAATGGAATTCGAATGAACCTGAAAGTCCGCACTTCTGAAGTGCTGATAGGTGCTTCTTGTTTATGCGACATAAATGACAGTGCCATAACAGAGTTAGGTTTAAATCGTTGGATTTAGACCTCTTGGTATTAACGGAATATATAGAACTTGAGGCATTGTTACCCATATCTAATATGTACAATCCTCCAACCAAGTCAGTACTGGTATAAAACATATCATTGCATAGAACATTGAAAACTCCATTTCCAATATTAACATTATATCCTTCCTTGTCAAACACGGATACAAATATAATATTCCTACTAAAAGTAGGTATGCAATATACATTATACAGTACTAAGACAAGGCCTCTTGGCAAAACAAGACTCATGGATCCTACAGCAGTTGCCACAATTCTGAGGTCCACTTCGTGCTTTCCAAACCTCTCCTACTTTCAGCCACCATATATAAGTGCATGTGTGAGATTCAGTCCTGGTATCTAATACCCATGAATCTTTGGAAGTAGAGAGATGTAGCTCTATAGAGTTAATACCGGATAAAGGCACGGTCCCACCGCCCTTCCTTAAATCATCCAGGTTTCCTGATGAAGGCGCAGTCCTACTGTCCTTCTTCAGATCATCCAGACTATTTGATGAAGGCGCATTCCCACTGCCCTTCTTCAGATCAGCCGTGAACTTCCTGTAATCCCGGTTCCAATGACCAGGCTATTGGCAGTAGAAGCAAACATTCTCAGGTGTCTCATCTTTCCTGCCAAGTGCGCATGGGCCCCGCCCTTGCCACTTCTAATTCCCTTGTTGACCATCATAATATCCTTGGATCCCAGATCCCTGATATATTCTTCTCAGCAATTAATGACACTTCATGTAACTCTGATATGGTCTTAGAGACAGCCTTGTCAAGGACATATTCTTTGCGTTCAGACTTGAGGACTATCCTCAAAATTCTGTACCAGTCCAAATAGTTTGTCCCATTTAGCTTGACCCTGTCAAGAATGGTTTTTAATGACAAACTATTAATGTTCGCTGAATTTGCCATTTGATCTACAACAGATAAAATTCAATCAGTAAACTGAATAAATTTTATGAAGATCAAGCTTAAACACCAACAATCGATTCTAAACCTTTAGAATCTGAAACCAAGATCCTTGATTCACTCGATTAAGCTGAACTAATGCTCACCACTTAATCGAGCTATGTAGGTAGGACTCCATCCAATCACATCCAATGTGACTCTTGGCTAGGGTATGTACTTATGTACACGACTTACCCTATCTGTTACCCTAGCTCAACCTCAGGCTGAGAATCATAGTCGGGTCCACCAATTTTCAACTATGGCCCGTCACTATGTAGGTGCTCCACTAATGCGCACGACACCCACATATGTCGTCCAAACCCACTACCCCGCTTCCCCATGGATGCTCCGCTAATGCGCACGACACCCATAGGACGGGGAGGTAGTAAGGTGTTGATGATTGGGAGGTATCGGACATGACCCGCTTTTACTTGTCCAGTTGTGTTCAAAACTTTGGCACATCCTAGATGCGATGAGCACATCAACTACATTCCAAATGCAATGATGCCTCAAATTACATCCAATGTAATTCTTCCTTTGAGCCCGTCAACTACATCCAATGCAATGACGGTTCTAAGGGTTCACACACAAGGATTAAAATTCCAATTTTATCTTTGCATGTGAGGTGATATGCTCGGTAAATAAAGTTAACCATGCAATTCTAAAACACATAGAATTAATCATGCATAAACTAAACCAAGCATAAAGCGATAAATGTGCACATAATAGCCCCCTAAACTAACTCCCACTAGCTTCTTGAGCTCCACCGACTCCAAGCCGATGCCAACACCCGAAAAGCCACCAAATGACCTTTTCGCCCTTTCTTCGTCTTGAGTAAAAAATTACAATTTAATACACGAATCGCAGGTCGGGAATAAATAAATATTACAAACAAGTGGTTCGACGACCACACCTTGAAAGAATAATTACACGTTAACTCTGACGGCTCGCAGGCCGTGAAAAGCGATAAATAATTAAATCGAGTTCGGGGCTATTATGTACACCATGCCAACATCACATCACACATCGTGTTATCAAACAAGCATGTTATCAAACATCATGTGATTTTCCGGTTTTAATTAATAGCCAAGTTTCGAAATTTTTTGATGCTCGGTTTATCGAAACCGTTCAAAAATGAAACTTTTGAACATTTGATCTTCGAGTTCGTCATGACGGTTCCAAACTCGTCATAACTAACAAAACGGTTTAGCCTTGGCATATCAACCATCCAATGGTGATGCTTGGCTTAGCTCCGTCCAACGGAGCCCCGTTCGGTCTCGGTTTCGGCTCCCCGAGAGTCCCGCTCCCGAGACCCGATAAATCAAATTTTTTTCAAAATTTCCAAATTTGAAATAATTTTCAAAAATTCAATTTACATGCATTAAATCCATGAATAAGAATTTAAAACATGTTATCAAACAATTTAGCAAAACAACATGCCAAAAACGAAACTTTCAAGCAAAACCGAAACTTTGAACACCGTCTTGTGAATCCCGAAGGTAGCACGGCTCTGATACCACTGTCGGGTCTCGAGGTAGGTTTGGAGATGAACTAACTCGCAGCGGAAAATCAATGAAAACCAAGAGACGATTAAACCATGAAACAACTAACAAAGAATGGATTCACAAGAGAAAAATTCAGCACTATTTCTTACCAAAACAAGAACACCGGTTAACGAATGATTGGCTTGAGTCTCCAAGACGCCTACGTATCCACATGGGAATCAAAGCCACGTAGTTCTTCTCTTTGAGGACTCAAGAACACAAAAATGGAGGTGGAAACTAGCCAAACCCGAAATGGCCATGAAAGAGGGAGAGAAAATGTGTTTCCTATTCTTGTCTTGTGTTTGTTATGTTGAAAAAAGATGACTTAAACATAACAAAACCCATACTTGTCCAACTAAAGGCATGGGACAAATATGGTGTCAAGTAAGGTGTAAATAGGACAAGGTATGGCAAGACAAGATTGGGTTAGGTGGTGAATCACCAACACCTTAATCCTTGTCTTGCTTACTTAGTACTAATTAATCAAGACTTGATTAATTAGTTCCATGGGCCTTTCATGGGCCTCTTGGAACATGGCCCGTGGCCATTTCCAACGAGGTCCCGTGATTCGCTCATCGCCTCCAAGCCTTCCATACCGGAAATGTCCAACATTATCCGACGCGATCAATACCAAGACTCCAAGCCTTGTCTCGATCCGTAAAGTCCTATTCACTTACGGGCACATGACCCAAAACCCAGTTTTGGTCATATCCCGAGACAACTCCCTTTTGGCCATTCTCCATAAATGTGTCAATGAGTTTCATCCTCCGGTGTGACCCTTAGGTTATGCATGTCAATAGATCAACGTAAAATCCCATTTTACTTGATCCTATTTAAGTGGCAACTAACGAGACTTTAGTATTGCCTGACACTGTATAGCGAATCGACCCTGTCGATTCTAACCTTTCCGTCGTCCCTGTCATTATCCTTTTATCTCCGATATCCTGATTGAGATAAGGCATAGAGCCGTCATCCTTATTATTCTCAATCACCATTCCTTGATATGTGAGATGACTGAAGATATGATACCCAGTATCATGTGCATGGCCATGCTATTCTTCCAGTCACTCTCGATCAAGCGGCCGAGAACCGACATCTTTCCCATACCTTAGTATGATGGATAAATCCCTTAGCCGTCTTTCGTGTCACTCATGTAGCCCGTCCCCAAGCCAATCCTGGCCGTTATGGAAGCCCTGTTACGGACAACGTTAGGCTCAGGTCAAACTCAGTTGTTGACTACATAGCGATCACAAAGACTCCTTGGTCTAAGGATACATGACAAGCTACAACACTGAATATGTTCATGACTTAATCTATGGCACATATTCAGGGCGGGTCGTCTAATATCATGTCCCACATGATATCTATGATCAGACTCCGGAATCCCATTCCAACGACTAACAGAACGTAAGCCATAAAGAGCCATCTTTCATACTAGTCGCTTCTAGTGAAGCTTTGTTGACTAGGGACCCATCGAGTGTGATCTATCTCGATCTATGGTTCTATTCGCATGGTGGGCATAGATCAGAGCACACGTCGATATATTACTCCAACACATAAGTAATATAAAGCCGCTTTAATTTTATTGCTAACGATGATATGTACATTTGGACATTTAGGATTGAACTACGGGCACTAAGACTAACATTGCGTGTTAGGATCACATGCTTGGTTGTTGATTGCTTAGTGGATAGGCTAAAGAGTCTAATGAAACTAGTGGAATTGCATGTGTGAATGCTCTTTTGAAGGTTTTTATGATTAGTTGATTATACTCGTGCTTGCTCGTTGATTGTATTCGAATGATTTCTTGTATTCCTTAAGTGGTTGTTTGGAGTATCGAGTATGACTGGTTGTATCGAGCGGTGCAATCAGGTGATCGATGCCTCGGTGGTTCGAAACTGGTAAGTGAACGGTAAGTTGGGATTGTGTGATTGGTGTGCTATGTTTGCGTGATTCGTGTACTGCTTGTTGTGGTGAATTGGTGATGTGTGAGCCATGTGTAGAACTGAATTGGTGGTTGTTGAGCTTGTATTATTTCATGTTTCGGTTGAGTGCGTTATTCAATTATTAACTGCTTATTATTAAATTGTTCAAGTGTATGCTCCCTATGGGAGTAATACCTTGGTTCCCGAGGACATAAAATCCCTTGGAGACGTTTCTGAGAATCCTGATGATAAGCGCCCCGAAGGGTTGTTTCCGTCGCCTCAATGTTATGCGTCTCCTCTGGATTTGAGGGAAAATCCGAGAGGACACATCATGTGGATCGGAGGGTGGAGACTTCATGTGCCACGACATTGGTTGATTGATCTATTACCTGTGTTTGTTAAGATGTTTTTGGTTGACTTTGTTGTTGATCTTATTGAGTTGAAGGTCCATCTTGTTATGTGTTTTTCCCTACTGAGCGCAAGCTCACCCCTACGAGTTTATTGTTGTGTTTACAGGCTTGATAGAGGAGTAGAGGCTCGGGAGCTTCTCGGTGTGGGTGTCCATAGAGACTTCGTGTTTATCTTTATTTCTGTTGGACCAGATTTTGTGGAGATTTATTATTACACCCCCGGAGGGTTATTCATGTTTAAACTAGATCTTTGTGGATTGAAGTTTCTTATTCGAGATTTTCAGGAACTAAATGTTGATTTATTAATTTATTGTCTTCTATTACTCGTCATGCCTCGGGTCCGGGCGATAACCGGATTTGGGGCGTGACATTACCAGACTGTGTCGGATATATATATGCATTTGATTCGGAACGGAATGATGAGGGGGTACGATGTGTGGATTTTTCACGGTGAAAAATTTAACATGCCAATGTTAACAGAAGTAATGAGTAGTAGTAGAAGAAGTTGGGACACTGGATGTAAAACCCGCTTCGCTTAAAAGTGTAGTAAAGTGTAATTTGGAAACGTCGAGGTGTGAATTTGTAACAATTAAATTTTGAGAAGGAAAAATCAAAAAAAAAAAAAGGAAAAGAGAGAATGGCAGCAGTGTGGGCCGAGCTCGGATTTGGGCCAGCTCGGGCCCATTCGCACCAGCTGCGCGGCCCAGCCTCCAAGCCCAGCCCAGAACCGCGCAACTCCTCTATAAATAGGGGCCGAACCCTAATTTGGTACTGTTCACACCTGCCTCCTCGACCCTTCGTCTTCCTTCTCTCCAGATCGGCGCCGGCGACCCTTGAGCTCGCCCTCCCTCTCCGGCCACGCCATCGACCGCGCCGAGCTCCCTAGCCTCCTCTTCTTCCTTCTACTCCCTCTTCTCCAACCGTAGCAAAAACCCGAGCTCAGAAACACCAGAACCCAGAGCCCCTCGGTTCGAATCGAGCGTCACCGCTCCTCCTCGTCCCGATCTCCTCCTACAACGACCACCACCGGGAACCTGCCTCCCTGGCGACACCGTGGCAAGCTGGGCTGGGGCGATGTTGGCCGGAAGCCCCACGCCGGCAGCAACCCTCTTCCTCACCAGATCTGAGCCAAGGAGGCGTTAGAGCGCGCATATGTCGCCACCGTCACCACCATGAGCTCTCCGGGGCCCTGACGACCCTCACGGTCGGTTCTGCGCGTCCTCCGACCTTTCCCGATGCCGTCCGCCGCCGCGTCTCACCGGAACTCTCACCGGACTCGAGCCAGTCCGGCTGAGCCACGAAGGGCAGTAGACCAAGGTGGGCCTTGGGCCGAGCATGTCCTGGGCCTTGTCACGCCTTGGGCCAGAAGAGGATTGGGCTGAGACGATCTTGGGCTTGGGGAAGAGACCGGACCAGGCAGACCAGAAGACGGGCATTGACCCACTTTGGACTCGGGCCTTGGGCCCAGTTGGACTTTAGGACCGGGTCTGGACCGGGTTCGGGTTCGGATCCGGGTCAACCGGACTTTAACTGAAACCGTTTTAAAATCAGATTTAATTAACCGGTTTAACGATTTCAAGGTGAGACTTTGAACGGGAAATTCTTGGTTAAATCAAAGGACCTTTGGACTTTTACTGTTTGTTTGACTGGGCTTTTCTTTGTCAAATCTAGACGGGACTTCGCCCGAGATCAAGGGCTTGGACCCGAGCTAGAAGAGCAAAGATCACGCCGGGACCCGAGTGAAGAACGGAGTAGCGACCACCGGGCTTCATCAAAGCGTTGAGAGGAAGACCTTGAGGTAGGGAAAGCCTTAACCTATCGTTTTTGATGCTTAGTAAGCATGCTAGATTAATAAAATTGGAAAAGGTCTTAGAAATGCCTATAGGATGCGAATAACTAGCGTAATCGTCTTTCAATTACTAATAACCGGAAGTGTCTAGTGGTGACCGATTAGGATGCCATTCACTAGTGTAATTCGCTTTCAATACTTGGGATATGATTGTCTGGTAGAGGAGCCTTGGCAAAGCCCTCGGATTAGTTGCGTGTTAGGATCACATGCTTGGTTGTTGATTGCTTAGTGGATAGGCTAAAGAGTCTAATGAAACTAGTGGAATTGCATGCCTGAATGCTCTTTTGAAGGCTTTATGATTAGTTGATTACACTCGTACTTGCTCGTTGATTGTATTCGAATGATTACTTGATTTACTTGATTGGTTGTTTGGAGCATCGAGTATGACTGGTTGTACTGAGCGGTGCAATCAGGTGATCGATGCCCCGGTGGTTCGAAACTGGTAAGTGAACGGTAAGTTGGGATTGTGTATTTGGTGTGTTATGGTTGCGTGATTCGTGTACTATGTGTTGTGGTGAATTGGTGATGGTTGAACCGTGTGTGGATTTGGATTGGTGATGGTTGAGTCGTGTGTGGACTTGGATTGGTGGTTGTTGAGCTTGTATTGCATCGTGTTTCGGTTGAGTGCGTTATTCAATTATTAACTGCTTATTATTAAATTGCCCACGTGTGCGCTTCCTATGGGAGTATGGCCCTGGGTTCCCGAGGATCTAAAATCCCTTGGAGACGTTTCTGAGACTTCCGATGATATGTGCCCTGAAGGGTGTTTCCGATAGTTTCAATGATATGCGTCTCCTCTGGATTGTAGGGAAAATCCGAGAGGACACATAAGATGTGGATCAGAGGGTGGTGACTTCATGTGCCACGACATTGATCGGTTTATCTATTACCTGTGATTGTTAAGAGCTATATGTTAACTTTACTGATGAATTTACTCGTAATATTATGAACTACCTTGTTGACTGTGTTGGTGAATTATGGATCTTGTGGACTTTGCCGTTGATTCTTTGGAGTTTAAGGTTTACCTTGTTATGTGTTTTCCCTACTGAGCGTAAGCTCACTCCTGTAAGTTCATTGTTGTGTTTACAGGCTTGATTGAGGAGTAGAGGCTCGGGAGCTTCTCGGTGTGGGTGTCAGTAGAGACTTCACTTTTATTTCTTTTGTTTAAGAACTGTTTTTGTGGAGGTTATTATTACACCCCTGGAGGGTTATTCTTGTTTTAACTAGATATTGTGGATTGGAGCTTTTCTATTGGAGGTTTTCACGATTTAAGTGTTACTTTATTATTTCATTGTCTTCTATTACTCGTCATGCCTCGAGTCCGGGCGATAACCGGATTTGGGGCGTGACACTGGAGGTTCATCAAGTAGCGCAAATGTAGTAGTGAATGAAGAGCACCGGAGCGATTCAGTAATGATGGAGTATATGGAGGATGTGTTCCCATTTCGGTGTGGGGGACAAGTGGATGAATTGGTACAGGATGACGATGAAATTGCGGATGTTGACAGGTCGATTGCACAAGAAGCGGCAAACAACTACACAAAGTTATTGAAAGAGCATAAAAAACAGTTGTACAAAGACGCGACAACGGATAGGTTGACGGTTATCATGGAGTTGATGGCTCTGAAGGAGAAATATCAATTGTCGAATGAAGCATTCACTGCGTCTTGTGTGTTGCATAAAACATTGTTACCGGCTGAGAATCATTACCCGACTTCATTCAAAGAGGCAAAGAGTGTTTTGAAGAGTGTCGGGATGGGTTACAAGACTTACCATGCATGTGAAAATGGTTGTATCTTATTCGATGGACCTAATGCGAAAGATGATGTGTGCTACAAATGTGATTCACCTCGCTATGAGAAGCTCGTCGGAATGCGAAAACCAAAGGCTAAGAAAACTGTAAGATATTTCCCAATTATTGCACAGTTGCAGAAATTGTACAGTTCACCTGATATTGCAAAGCAAATGCAATGGCATGGTAGTGAGGAAAGAAGGATCGACCCGGATAAGATGACTCACCCAGCAGACGGGGAAGGCTGGTTGGACTTCGATAGGACGTGGCCTCGTTTTGGATCTGAAGCTGCCAATGTACGTCTTGCATTGGCAACTGACGGGTTTAGTCCGTTTGGTGCAAATGCTGTCCCTTATAGTGTGTGGCCCGTTGTAGTTATGCCTTACAATTTACCTCCAACCTCGTGCATGAAGAAAGAATTTAACATCTTAACGTTGTTGATTTCTGGCCCTAAGTCGCCTGGGAAGTGCCTAAATGTTTTTAATGAGACCGTTGATTGATGATTTGAAAAAGTTGTGGTCCGAAGGGGTTGTAACCTTTGATGCAGCCAACAAGCGAACGTTCAAGATGCGAGCGGCGGTTTTATCGACTATTAGTGACTTTCCCGGTTTGGGAATGTTGGGAGGCATTCAGACGAAGGGTTATAAGGCTTGTCCAATATGCCTGGATGATCTCGAAGGGTTTCACAGTCATAATCGGACGTACTACGTAGGAGCACGGAAGGACTTGCCAGAGAATCATGCATTACGGAAAAATAAAAAAATAAACGGGAAACGGGAGATGAAAAAATCCCGCCCTGAAAAGAGTGGGTATGAAATATATGAAGAAATATCGGACATTCAGTTTCCCGAACTGTCGTTACATCCAAAGTTTACTCAGAAGAACAAAGCCGGCCAGAAAAGGTTGTGTTGGACACATGAGTCGATATTTTGGGAACTCCCGTATTGGAAATCTTTGCATACAATGCACGCATTGGACGTGATGCATATCGAAAAAAATGTGTGCGACAATCTTATTGGAACGCTTTTTAACTTGCCTGGGAAAACAAAAGATGATTTGAAAGCCAAACAAATGTGGGAGGAATTGGGTGTGCATAAGGATTTTTGGGCCAAAACAACGGGCAACAAGACTTTCATGCCTTATGTCGACTACACGATCAAGCCTGAGAAACGTGGTGAAGCGCTTGATAAGGTTACAAATATAAGGTTTCCATCGGGCTATGCGGGATCCTTGAAAAACAAGATAAGCGTGAAGGATAAGAAGTTTTTTGGGCTTAAAACACACGACAATCTTGTTTTGCTGCAACGTATTCTTCCCATCATTGTACGCCCTTATGTGGCACCGCACGTAGCCACCGTGATATGTGAGCTTGCAAATTTCTTTCAGTCTCTTTGTGCAAGGGAGATTTCAAAGAAGAAGCTAAAAGAGATGCAGGTTGATATTGTATTGATTCTCAGTAAGTTGGAAATGATATTCCCTCCGCCGTTCCACACGATCATGGTGCATTTATGTAAACATCTCCCATCTCAAGTACTGCAAACCGGTCCTGTCCACTATACTTGGATGTTCTCGATGGAACGTGAATTGGGGTACTACAAAAAATGGGTGCGCAACCACCGATACCCAGAGGGTTGCATCGCAGAATCGTATATCAATCATCAATGTGCGGCGTTCATCAATTTGTACCTCGATAAACGAGTCATGGATCCGGAGACCCCAGATACATGGGGCATTTCTATTGTTTCCAAACATGTCCTTCCAACTATTCAGATATGGGAGCCCTTGTTAACAAAGGAATTCGTGCGTATCGCTCATTGGACCGCTATGCAGAATGCTGAAGAATTCAGCTCCGAGATGATTGATTTCAAAGAGGATTATGAGACGGAATACCCAGGGTCAACCGATTTACAACACCGAATTGGAACATTTTGCTCAATGTTCAAGGAAACCGTAAGTTCAATATCATTTAAACGTGTAGTCCTATATATATAAATAAACATATATTTGTCACTGTGTATATATTACTAATACCTGTAAGCACAATTTCCCAGATGGAATCGTATCCCGATGACGATCCACAATATACGACATCAAAGGCTCTGAGTCGTTACGTGCAAAGAGTAAATTATTATGCGCAATGTCATGTACACGGTGTGAAATACTTGTCCGAACAGCGCGATAAAGGAAGAAGCTCACAGAACAGTGGTGTGATGCTAAATGCAGAGGGCGGTGTAGCTTATTACGGTGTGTTGTTATACGTCGTTGAGCTTATGTACATTGGACGGATGCCGGTTTTTCTGTTTTACTGTCGATGGTATGATCTAAAATCCGTTAAAGTAGATAATGGTTTGATATCCATAAATACCAACACAAATGCATATCGCGACGATCCATTCTGTCTAGCAACCATGGCCAAACAGGCAAGTTGCATTAGTTGTATATAGTACTGTACTTCATTTTTGGATGTGTTACTAATTATTTAATGTGCATTACAGATATTCTACATCGATGACCCAAAAATGGGTGGAGAGTATAAGATCGTGAACAAGGTTGCCCCTAGAGGACTATTCATCTCTGCAAATCGTTTTCCATCCATTTCGTACGCGGTTGACGCTCCTTACCAAGAGTCCGAGCCTGAAACTGCACTTCTTGTAGCGGAACTAAATGTGCTACCCCATTATGATGGCGGTCTCCAAGAGGTACATGATGTGGACGATAACGACGAGAATAATGAAGATGACTGCGAAGATCATGGATACAACAATGAAGAAATACATGAATCCGATTAAATAAGCATTGTACTAATATTGTACGTACAAACATGTAACTTCTAATGTGTTGTATATAGTACTGTTTTCCAGGTAGCATGACTTTTCTTGCAATTTTGTTCTACTCTTCCCTGTCACTTGGCCGATGGATGCGAGCATCCGTCGGTCAGGACAGTACCTGGCCGACGGATCCAAGCAGACACAAAAACAGAGAGCAAATGCTCTGTTTCAGTGGGTAGTTCGTGCATAAACCCGTGACATTGCTTTGTTTTTATATGTTACAGCGTTCATACATTGTTTTACAACACCCTAAACATATATATGATGTGAAAGAGAATTACGGAAATCATTAAGTCAATTAATCGATTTTTTTACTTCTCTACCGACATATCCCCTGAATATGTCGGAAAGGTTGTTAACACTTGGCAGACGGATGCGTATCCGTCTGCCAAGGTCGACCTATATGTCGGTAGAGATAGTTGACTAATTTGCAAAATATATTTGACCACCCTATTAACGACGAATGAACCGTTCGATGTTTGTTTTTTTTACATAAGTACACCGGTGTAGATAGTACATATGTGATGACCGGTCTTGATTATATCATATGCGAGATACCGACAGGTATTGATCGAAATCGCCAGTTCCAGTATGTGCATGAACATATTCAGCTTATAGCGTATGACATTGTCTCGTTCATTTTTTTTATGTCATATGTATGAGTATTGTACGATCTTCTCTCCAAACTATGAGTCATACTAATTATTTATATCGGTCAATTTTCAATACTCTAATAGTCGGGAAATATGACGGGTTTTCGGGTTTTGGTCAATGGTAGTCAAACAATGCTGGCCGACGGATGTAGATATCCATCGGCCAGGTGAAGAAATTTCTGCCAAATTTCTAAGTGTTGAAGGCAAAACGACATCGTATTGCCTTGGCCGATGGATAGCTACATCCGTCGGCAAAGGTCTAAATTGTTAGGTCAAGACCGAGTCCGACTCCCTTTTCCCTCATTCCTCTTATCTTCTTCATCTGTCTTCTCTCCCTCTCTCTGAGTCGCCGGTGACGTTTCTCGGCCGATCCTCTCGTCGCCGACCTGTTCGCGCCGCAGCCAAGTCCTACTGCACCAGGGGTTGTCGTCTCCGACCAGAGCTCGCCGTCGACGACGTCTTCGAGGCCCAGCGCCAACGCCTCTCTCGTGGCCGACCTGTTCGCTGCCTACCGTCATCGTCTCCGACCAGATAGCGTGGTCTCCGACCTGTAAGCCTCTCTCTCTCTGTTTCTGTCAATCGGTAGTGTTGAGTGGGGGCTAATTTTCTTAGGGTTCTGAGAGGGGGTAGTAGAGGTTTGTGAATTTTCTTAGGGTTCTGGTCTGCATTTTGGTGTTGAATGTGAAGTGAAGGATGGTTATGGTGTCCTAAGTGTTGTCTGTTCAATGAAAAGTAACATACAAGGAAAATGGCAAGTGATTTTAGGGACCATTTATCCTAAATTAGGAACATCCTAATGCGAGAAAGGCACACTTAAGTCTTTAATCATATAATGGATCATTTTTATCAATTATTATTCTTAAATATACTCAAGTTGTTGGATAGTTGTAGCTTTAATTTGGAATGACAATATATCGTTGATTGTTAATACTGTACTCAAGTCAATAGTTATTAATAATAGAAGCTCTACTCAAGTCAATATATGGATTTGTAATCGTTTTAGAACCTCTGTGCTCAATCAAAATAAAGTTTCATATGGCTTATCAAAGAAAAAAGTGCAGAGTACCGATTTGGGCATGTTCCTAAGACTGACTCACATCTGGGCATAGAACAATTAGTATTATACCAGTGTCTTGACTGCTTACTCTTAGTAGATGCTCAAAGCAAACAAAGTTTTTATTTTTTTCTAAGAACACATAGCATCAAAACTAAATTGCAGAAGCATATGAAATGACACAGATTGATTAGAAATTTTTTTTCCTGAACAAGTAAATAATAAACTTATTCTTAGCATTTAATATGAGTTTTCTCTATTAGAAACGAGCAACAAAAAAGTACAAAACTTTAATAATACCTTGGGGGAGAAGCTCTAAAAGAGTTGTCGGCGATGATGAGAAGAACAAAAGTTGAATTTTGGGAAGAAGAACGGACATGTAAATTTGAAGGCTTTAACTAAGAATCTCAATAGTCCAATTAAATTTTAATTTTTGATGGGCTTGCCAATAGAAACCCAAAGTAAGTTAAGAAAAACAAAAAAAAACATTACCCTGTTGAGAATTGAACCCGGGTTGCTAAGTGAAATAGTGTAGCCTTCTACCATCACACTAGATATCTATTTGTTTAGGGTATGCCATGGCATACCCTAAACCCCTTTGGATCCGCCTTTGGTTTCAGTCATCTTCCTGTTCAATTTCAGCTTCTGCTGGTATTTATACTTTTGTAATGGGGTGGGTTCGAATAGTTCTCTGCATAATGGTTTTGCAGATGTTTCAGTTGGTATTAGGGGATTAAGCAATCTTTTTCTCTTTGTTATCTGTAATTGTTGGGTGGTTTGTAACCTGAGGCATGGCCTTGATTTTATCTTCATTTCGAAGATAAAATTTATAAAACAAAAAATTCACTGATTAAAAAAAAATCGATCTATTATTCACTCCCTTTTGCTCCTAATTGGAACCTCTGTTGAATATATCTTTCGCTTTGCTGATAAAATAAAACCCATTTTTCGTGATAGAAATTTGAAATTCAATTGGTTAGATAGTCAAGGTGAAATGGGGTTTCTTGTTTAGGTCAAGGCTGAGAAGTGTTTGGTCAGTCTTCGTTTGTTGTTTTTTGGATGGTATGTAGCTAGGTCATTGTCCTCCTCTTTTTCCTCAAAAAGGGTTTCAATTTAAATATTTTTGTCGATAAAAAAAGGATTAATCAATGATATAAACTGTAAATATACATTACCGAATAGATTACTCAACCTTTCAGTAAAGTTGGTTGTGGCAGCTAAAATGACGATGATATCTAATTTCTTGTATATTTCATCAATCGTAGTATGATCTCGTAGTCCCAAGTTATTGCACTATACCATTACTATGTATAGGATTGCAATTTTGTTGTTGAGTTTCTATGCTATATTTTCTAAATCAAAGTATGCTTTGAGTTCACATCTGTTTTTCAGGATGGGGAAGAGAAATTATAACAAGTTCTACAACCGGCTCAACTTCTTGAGCGCCCCCGAGGCCCTTCGAGCGCAACCCTGCGCATCTGGTGGAACCACCCAAGACTCCACCCAAAATACAACGGCTCGGGCACCTACAATGCGGCGCCTTCGAGACTGCGAGTCTCCTTCTAGCGGTTGTAGTGAGGCAGCCCCTTCTCCCGGTGGTAGTGAGGCAGCATCTACCACCAACAGGGAAGATGTCTTGAGCATTCGTTCCCAAAAATCAGTGGAGGACGATGAGGATGTGGCTGCCATGCTGGCCGGAGGAGAGGTGGCCTCCACCATAACAAAGACCAAGACGGGGAAGCGAGGTATTGTGACCAACAAGAACCTCCACCGTAGGCTCAAGGATCTGGCTCCGCCAGGGGGAAAATTTATCTTGGGCCATAACGGTAAAGAACTGACAGGGACGCTTGAGAGGGAGGATGTCGTACGGGTGATTGGGTCCATAGTGCGGACTTACATCCCCATGGGCCAGGCGTACTTCCATGAAGTTCCTGAAAGTGCTAAGGAGGTTATGTTCTACCAGCTCAGCGTAAGTACATTACCTTTTCGCATTCATTGATTCATTTAATTATTTCTTATATAATTACTAATCCCGGTGTTTTTATTTTCTCAGATGTTGTACGAGTTCGAAACCGGACCACACTTTACCAAGCTTCTGTATTTTGTCATGGAAACGGCATCCAGCCGCTACCGTGAATGGAAGTATGAAATCCATGAGTGGATCCTCAAGATGGAGCCGAAGTACAAAGACCCCGATCACCCCGATGCTGAGATACACGTACCCACACCGCTGGAGTTCCTTGAACGCGAGGAGCAGTTCCGTTGGCTCTGCAGGCACTTCAAATCAGAGGAATTCAAAGTAAGTACTTTAATATTGTGTTTGGTAAATTCTGTAAAGTATTACTCACGAGTTATCAATAATTAGTTTCGAATTAGAGTGTATTATAATTGTTTACCATCTGATTTGTTTATTGTAGAAAGCGAGCGAGAAATCGAAGGCCTCTCGAGCACAGAACCTGACTGCACACCACGGGGGTAGTATGCCGCTCGCAAAACGGGCCAAACGGTTTCTTGCCAAATCCTCCCTCCTTCCACGTTGCGACGCCTACGTCGAGGTCTACACAAAGGAAAATGACCTCAACAAGGAGAACGTGAAAAGAGCGGTATATCTTGTTTTACTTAAATTTTTTGCATAACTTATTCTCTATTCCTTAGCGCTTTTGTTTTTGTTATTGAGTTGAGTGTAAATTTACATATGCTACATACGCATAAATTATTGGTTTTTCTCTCCTGTATCGTATAAAACTTTAAATTATATTGGTGTTTTGTGTATCTCAGGCACATGCACAATCTGTTGTGGAGGAGGCCCGTGAGCGGTTATCGCAGTCACAGGTGACGGAGTGCGAGGGTTCATCGCCTACTGTGACGAAGCCATTGACTTTGGAGGAAGAGCTCCCCCTCATCCAGATTAGCACGGGTAAACAGCAGAAGGGAAGACTCCAATCAGGCATCGGGAAGGCGGTCAAGCTCCCAACCCAACGGGATGTGGGAGCCAGTGGGTGCTCGAGTGCGCGTTCAGTCAGCTCGTCTGAGGAGCTAGAAGACCTGAAGATTCGCTTGGCTGATCAACAGGCTGAGTTCGCTCGGAAATTGGAGGAGCAACGCCGGTTGATGGAGGAGCAGCGCCTAGAAATGGAGTCCAGGATTGCTGCCCAAGCTGCTGAACAAGCTCAATTCTGGGAGTTGTTCAACTCTTGGGCTTCCACTCAGCAGAACAGCATTGTGCCTTCTTCTGTCAGACCGTCAGCGACTCCTACATCAGCGACTCCGGCTTCAGAGACACCGCCATCAGCCCCGCCATCTTGACCTTAGTCAGTCCTCCCCTTTTTCCTATGAACATTATGATATTTGGATACCTAAAGTGATAACTTTTTATGTTCAGTGCATTGATAAACTTATTTAGAACTACTATATTTGATAATGTCGGTTGAATGTTTGGTTGCCGTGTTTATGGTTTTTATGTGCTTGCTGTTATTACTGTTTGGATGGTACAAGAACATGTACATTTTACTGCACGGTTGGGTGCATGAATTTTGAAACATTTTTTTTTTGTTTTTTTACTACAACTTGGCTGAAGGATACAAGCATCTACATCCATCGGACAGGTTTAGACCTGGCCGACAGATAGCACCCGTCGGCAGGGTGTTAAACCTTGACCGACATATGGAAGACGTCGGCAGGGTGGACGTCTTGCCAGACGGGTGAGATCCGACTGCCAAGCCATAACACTTGCCTGACGGGTGGGATCCAACTGCCAAGCCATAACACCCTCCAGACGGGTGTCATCCGTCTGTCAAGAAGTTACTCCTTGCCGACGGGTCGGATATGTCGGCCAGGTGGAAATTCTTGACAGACGGATGACACCCGTCGGCAGGGTCACCGAACCAGAGTGACGGATCGGATCCGTGACTCAGGTGCTCAGTTTTGGCAGACGGAAGGGATCCGTCGGGTCATTGTCCAGCTTACCGATGGATTGTTGCATCCGTCGGCCAAAAACTTGGCCGACGAGACCTGGCCGACGGATCTTGGCCGACGGATGTATCCGTCAGCCAAGATCCAGGCCGACGGATAAGCTAACCTGGGAGACGGATCTGATCCGTCTCCCAGGTCAAGATCAGCAGTAGTGTATGCAAACAACCCATAACGCATGATCCAGCCACATGATCGCCCGATCCGAGACCCGCAAAGAACTCATTTGATAGATTGGGTCGGTTTTCAGATCCAATATTATCAAACCCATCCACCATGAGCGAAAAATGGATCTAAGAGGGTCGATCCCTGAATCAAATGACGCACCCGAAGTCTAACTAAAATACTACTTTTAGTAGAAAAGGCCACCCCATTTCAATCCAACCCAACTAATATACTAGTTCAACTTTAATATTTACACCATTGATTATATTAGATCTCATGTACATCAGTGGCTCAAAATGCACTGCTTAAAGGAACCTTATCTAGATACTTCTTCTTTCGCTTCTATGTATATCATCTTTCCCCGTCTATACTCTCTTCCCACAACTTGTATAGCGTTAATGTCTTCTTTCATATCCGCTTTCTCCCCACAGTGTTCTTCTATCTTGATGCTCCACTAAACACGACTTCAACTTTTTGGCTATAAGGTCTCTAGTCTCCAACATGTCTAGTCTAGTCACTTCGATTTCGAGCACTGAAGATGCCTCATCCTCCTATATCTTATTAAACATGCATGTTCTCCACACAGCTAAGCTCTTCAACCACACTGAGGTCTTCACAATTCACGCATGTCTCTGGGTTTCGTTGTTTGGTTTTGGACAAATCGAGGTCTCATAGTATACCCAGATGTGTGAGTTCTATATGATTTTTGTTTTGTTTTGTACAAATCAGATTACGCGGGTTGAAACCAGATATGCATGTAATCCAAATGTTCAAATTTACCCCAAAAAATAAACTCGATGGGCGGATCGTGAAGCAGTATTATACGATCCACAAATATGAGGATGGATCCAAATGTGTGCGGGGCGGATCGGATACCCGCTCATGCACACTCCTAATAGTTGTGTGGATTAGAGATCACTACCTGGTCACCGTTGAATTCCTCTAGTATAGTTTGGTCATCCTTGGATCTTTCCACTACTCATATTAGATGTTTTTAGCAACTGTTTTCTTTTTATTTTCTTGCTTGTTTCCTCTGCTATGTATATATAGGATGTACTTATATGAATAAAATAAAATTTCCAAACATAATATTTCCATTCACATATCTTTATGGTATCAGAACAATTTCATATTATTTATGCGTGATTTACTGGATTTTTTGTTCTCTAGTACTCCACCACACCATTATCGCCATACCTATCATTTACACCACACAAACAAAACCATATCCATCATAATACAAAACCAAATTCACCTTAATGTGACCCACTTCACCGTCATACAAAACGAACTTTGTACAAACCCATCCTTACTTGCAATGGATTTATACATAATCACTACTTTACATGTTGCCTTCACGTATGTTCTTAAGTTAATGCCTTTGAATAATTTGACATGATAATTGCAAGTATAAGCCATCTTGGAAGGACGTGACTTTTTAAAATTTGTCGAAGGCTCACATTTGATGTCGGCTGCAATTAAAACAACCTCTGCCACTCCTTCTCAAACCGTACCAAATCCGAAATATGTCTCTAGGAAATATCAAGATCGTCTCCTATAAAGATCTACCTTCACCACCTTATTAGTGCCAATCGCATCTCTAATCACACAAATAAGCTTTCCACATGAAATGTGGCGTTTCTCACCATAACCTTTGCTCGTCCATCTCGTAGACATATTAAGAAACTACGGGCCAAACTCAAATATTTAATGGACTACCTTAAACATTAGTCACGCAATATTGTTAGTAAAATGGACGGAATAATTTATTCTGTTAGTCACATGAGCTCAAGTGTCATATAATGGATGGTAAAATGACGTTTTCCCTTAATTATTTCATCTCTATACATTTATAAGGAACATTTCCATTGTACCCTTGTTATTGTTCCTTATAAAATGCATAGATATCAAATGCTTACGGGAAAAAAAATGTCATTTTACCATCCATTATATACCACTTGAGGCCATGTGACTAAGAGAATGGAATATGCCGTCCATTTTTACTAACAAAATGGCCAATACTTAAGGTACGTAGTGCATTTGTCATTTCAAAACGTTGGGTAGTGTAGTGTTCGTGACCAATACTTAAGAGTAAGTTCGGATACTTAACCCCAAAATCAATACACAACTGCAATTATAGATTCACCACAACACCAATCCAAATTCTTCTAAACCCACAACTACAAATACACATCCAAATCAATAGCACGTCCTCAACGAAACCGACAAATAAATTTCATCCATTCCTCAAAAAAATGAAATCTATTATAGAAACAACGAACTCGGATTTGTGTCTAAAAATCGTAAACAGAAAATAATGAGCCCAGATTTATCTAGAAAAATTTTGGACAAAAAAAAAAGAGGAACCCATGTCATTCTATCAATTTCCAAACCCCAAACTCTAACCTATTAATGCCAATTTCCTTAATTAAACCTTAGTTTTCCAAACAAAACAAAAACTTCAGTAAGAAGAGGAACCTCCTACATAAAACGTCACATCGAACAGAGCCTGACTTGATGGGGAAGAAGACGGAGATATCGAGCTCGACGAAGAAGAGGTCAAGGCTACTTCTGAAGACGACGAAGGTCTGTTGTAGCGATGAGAGAAAGAAGTGGAGAAACAAGGTATTCTGAAACAAACAAAGAAGGAAGAAAGAAATAGGGTATAGTTTTTAATAATTAATGAGGTTTAGCGTTAAGATTTTAAAAAAGAAACTATGAGGGCAGTTGTGTTATTTACAAAAAATAAAACCCAATGTGTTCGAACATGACCAACATTGCACTTTTTCTGTAGTGTCACATTTTTTTTATAGTTATTAAGAATTTATGAAAGTGTAGTGTTATGATTTAAAAGAAAAGTTCAACTAAGATATGCAGTAAAACTTACCTCTCTCTAAAACCGAGAGCCTCTCTCTCTAGCCTCTCACCCTCTCTTCTTAACCCTAATCCACTTGGGCTGCCGTCACCGGCGATGGCCCCATGGCTTCGGCCATGAGGTCATTGCAGGTGTTATCTTCTACTTTTCCTCCCCTTTTCTTCTTCCTCCCCCCTTTTCTTCCCTTTTTTTTTCCTTCGGTGGGCTTTTGCTTGGACGCCGGCGAAGTTTTAGGCTCAGATCTGCATGTGGGAGGTTCTTCCACTCCGTCCAGGGGTAGTTGGCCGCAGATCTAACCTTTTACTCTTTTTTGGTGGCCCGTCTTTGGTTTCCGGCATGCGACTTTGGTCGGATCTGTGAGTGGGAAGCCCTTCTCCCCTCCCCAGGTGCGTTGGATGTAGATCCGACCCTGGCCGCCAGTTCTTTTCCCTTCCCTTGGCTTGTCCTACCTCGCAAACCCTCACCCTCCTCTCTTCTGGCCTTTTAAGTTCTGAGCCTAGCCCCACTCCCCCAGTTTGCTCCGGTGATGGAGCTTGTTCCGGCGGTGTCCGGTGATTTGGTGTCCTTTTGACACGAGGGGAACTTGTGGGGTAGGTCGGTTCCTTCAGAGTCAGATCTGGTGTGGGTTGGGGTTTTTTGGGTCTCCCTCTGTATCTTGTCTCTCGGCCCTCCTTCCTTTCTTAGCCCCTTGCCTTTTCTCCGTGTCCGGTGGCGGTTTCAGGGGTTTGGTGGCTAACTCGCCTTCGGTTCGTCGTGGATGTTGGTTCACGTCGGGTTACCTTTTGGGTAACTGAGCAGTGATTGGTCGGGGTGTGTTGGATTTCATTTTGCAGGTCTGGGCGGTATTTCTGTTTCCTTCCATTTTCTTCTGATAATTCGCAGTATTTGGGTATGACTTCCTCCTCTTCTTTCCGTTTTTCCGGCGACGATTTTGGGGGAGGGACATACTTTTCTCTTCCGCTGGTGTTGGCCCAGGGTACAAGAGTTGTTTGCTGCGTTTTGCTTGCGGACTTGGTTGGGGAGTTCAAGACCTAGCTTTCGGTTTCTGAACCGTGGGAGCTTGTGTTCTGGAGATACCGTTGATCTTGAGGATGGGGGCCTGGCTCGAGGGTGGTCTTCCCTTTTCTTCTCAGCTGTGTTGTGGAGTTAGTTTGCTATCTGTTCTGGTTTGCTTAAAGTTTGTATTTTCTACTTGGTAAGAGTCTGGTTTTACTCTTGTAGTTTCGGAGGTTGGTGGTTTTGTTTGTACGTCGTGTTTGGTTTTAATGGGTACCAGACCCGGTTATTGTTAGTTTACCTGTTTGTTTTGAAGCTACTTGTTGGTTAATGGTTGGGTACCATTATAGTTCTCTTCATGGTTGTAAAACATGGGTGGCTAGACCTTAGGTTGTACCCAGAAATGGGGTTTGTAGTTCTGGTTAGAATGTCTTGCAGACATGCCTCTGTTTGGTTTTCTGGTGGGTTCATCCCATGGCCTCTTTTTCAGTTCGAAAAATTAGTCCTCAATAAAACCTTTGCTGATAAAAAAAACTAAGATATGCAGTAACAACGATCCAAAATAGACCGGTGTGAAATACAGTTTTCTCTAAAATATTTAATCGGCATAATTTGTCAAAATCAGACGAAAAAGTACCTTCTTATAAACCCCGCAAGAGTTTCATGTAAGATGGACGTTTTGGAAATGGCTGAACTTAACCTTCATATGATAAAATGAACATAGATTCTTTTCACTCGAAACTTTGAACACTAAAATTTATTGAAGTACCTGTATATCAAAGGAAAAAAATATACATGGAAAACAAAACTCATTTATTGAATCATTCGGAATCGCATACAACAACAAAAACTCTAAACTAACAAAGTAAATCAATAAACAAAAACAACTCCTCAGCTGATTAGCAAAATATATCTTCATTGCTACAAGTAGAATGCTAGGAATGAAACCAAAGATGCTCCAGTGACGGACCCTACAGCAGGTAAGCTAGCAGCAACACCGGCGGAGGCTGCGCCGGCTGCAGAGGCAGGTTCGGCGGAGACGGAGGTGGCCGAGACACCATCGGGACCGGGAGCAAGAGTTGGCTCCTGGGCCAAGACAGCGCTCAGGGATGCGGTGAAAAATAGGATTGCGCATGCCATCGCTTTCACTTCCATTTTTAATGTACTTTGGTTTCGGGTTATGGTAATATTGTGATCAGTATAAAACCTCTGACAAAGAGAGCTAGGTTTCACTTGTTTTATAATGGTTTGGAGATGAAATATACAGCCCGAGAGTGATTGGCTGATATTTGGTTGTTTATTGTTTATTTCTCCTGTTTTGGTGATGGATAACCAAATATTGATTACTTTGACCTAGAACTGCGCTGATCAATCGGGACAGTTTATGGTGTCATTGTCATGAAATGGGTTGAATATACTAATTGTTACCGGGCAGGCACGTGTCCCTCTCAATTCTTTAATAACAGTTAAAATATTTAATTTTTAATCGCTAAAACATCAAAAGTATTTGTAAGGAGTTGTTATTCTAATCATGAGTTGGACAAAGAAAAAACAATTGTTGCGGATTATTAATTTTCGGAGCCTATAGGTTTTTTCTTCAAATCCTTTTTTTCTCTTTACCGAGAAGGGTCCGTTTCTTTCCGATCACCCCTATTTTCAATCCGGTTTTCGTATGATCATCATGGCTTCATAATCCCCGCGTCGGTTGACCCCTATCGCATCTCGTTTTTCTATCCATCAATCTTCCACGGCTAGACTGATGAGATGGGGCCCGTGGATCATACCACAGGAAGAACATAATGCCCTCACCACGTACCGTTGTCTGCTCCCATACGAGATGGCTTACTCCTAATCCAAGGACTAACAACCCATGCCAAATCCTCAGTTCTTGACACCACGAAGGAGAGGCTTCGTAGAGGAAGAGGATGGTCCTTTCTTCCACTGGATGTTGTATGGTGTTGTAGTGAATACTAGGACTCGATGACCTATTCAGGAACGACCGCTGGAATCGGTACCACCCCACCCTTATCGACGGGAATCCGACCATGAATCTTGCTCCAGGCGCTGCCAGGAAGCCTCGCCACCTACCCGGTCTCGTGAGGAGGAGCCCACTCCATAGCCACACCATTTTCAGGATCGATGGTCCCGATCAAGGGATCCCTACCCATGGAGGCTGATCCACCACCATGAGCGAGTAATCTTTGAACTGATCAACGTAGGGTCGGACGAGCAAGGTCCCAGCCGATCACCGCGGGTGACAAATATGATGTTACATATCTGTATTACGGTGGACACTTGTCCCTGCATGGACCAGCCAGGAGGTGATCGTCAACAGGCATGAGACACCCGACAGAATGAGGACCGCCGGACTGATCTTGTCTTCAAGGGTACCTCTGGGGTACGAAGAGAGGAGCCTCACTAGTACCCCTCCCCTCCCGGGTCGGATGATTCTGGCACCCCTACCCACCGAATGTCGGAGCCCTGCTGGTACTTCTCCTCTCCGGGGTCGGATGGATCTAACACCACTACCCAAGGTAGTCTGGTCTACACAGAAAATGTCGAGGAAGTTTGCCTCGATAGGAAAGCAGCGAGGCACGGTGAGCTATGTCGCGGGTCACCATGAGTTGCCCGGGGCACTTCAGGATGTTTATAAGGAGCCACACCTCGACCTCTGTTAATCATATGTCTTATGATTCCCAGCTCTCACTTTTCCCTGGCATACTCCTTGAACAACAGTTATGACATAGCAGGACTATTCAAGTTGAGACGAGAAAAGTCTCATAAGTTGCAGCGCCAAGCACAGTTGAAATATGGAACCACCTCCTAGCATCTCTATGGGTTCCATCGGGCATTTAGTTATAGGATCGATGTTTCGGCCATCATCGAAAGTATACCTCATCCTGTTAGTTGACTTTCACTTTTGTACGGTCTTTATGGAACTTTTATTTCTATATTAATAAAGTTTCATCTGTATGCTAAAAAAACTCATGCTGGACATCATAATAATTAGTTTTATTAGAGAATGATCAAATCGTTTTTTATCTGGTCTTACGATGGTAGGATTGATATATAATTTTGTCTAAGGTATTCATTTGAACGTCTTATCGTAAGTATGTAAGTTTTCCTTATGGATTGCTTTCTTTTGAGTTTTGAAGATCTTTTTAATTTGAGTCAATCAAATATTCTACTTGTTTGTTCTTCCTAAACATACCACTGTGAGGTGGTATGATTCCAACTCAAATAAATGTTACCCTTATTCGTGCTCCTATTACCAATCCCCATCAACAACGTTAAAAACTTGATCGTGTTGAGATGTGATACAAAAGTACTACCCACATATACACATAAGTATATGCGATCGAAGTAATTTAGTTTATAACCGGTAATTCTCGAGTCGAACTTAAAGACCGCGCGATATGATAACACATGTTTAGGATGCTAAGCGTTGTGCTTGAGTTGGTTGCAATTAAAGTACATAATAATGATTTGGGTGATTTTTATAGTTAACTAACTCGTACACAATAAATAAATTGGTACTAAGGATAAAGGCGGCACAAGGTACTAATGTTTTATAGTGATTAATACGATACTAGTCGGGTTAAGGGGTAACCATGGGTCCTAACCCCATTTGAGGTTTGTTTTGGCGATCCTAACTGGGCTTGACCTTTTTGTGCACTTCCCAACTGTGACCTTTCCATTTTTTGCACAAACTAACAATTTCCGTATATTTTGATGATTCCGTTAGTTTTTTGGAGATGTGTTGGTCACGTGCACAGTAGCATTTTCCTAACTGCGATGATTACAACTTTCAATCACTTGAACACGGTCATGTTCATTCATCCCTCTTTTAGCTCAAATGACTTTTATGGTGCAACTTTCGTCTTAATCAGGAAACATGTGGATACGTTTATTCCGAATTCGTTTATGCTTAATTTTGATAAAGGAACTTTTAGGTTAGAGATTGAGAAGTTTGAGGATTTCCACTTGCCTAAATACCAGTATGTTGTGCCTTCTCTGAGCAATACATCTGATGTTGTTAGTCTTGTGTGCTCGGATACGTTTATTCCGAATTCGTTTATGCTTAATTTTGATAAAGGAACTTTCAGGTTAGAGATTAAGAAGTTTGAGGATTTCCGCTTGCCTAAATCCCAGTATGTTGTGCCTTCTCTGAGCAATACATCTGATGTTGTTAGTCTTGTGTGCTCAGGAAGGGATGATGATGCAAACTTATCTGATTCCAAAAGTATTAGAGAACCAACTCAACTAAAAGCTTGAGTTGTGGGGTTTGAACCCGGGTCCGTGAGGTAACAAGCTCTGATACCATATTAGAGAACCAACTCAAATAAAAGCTTAAGCTGATAGTTGAAGGCTCAATTATAGTTATATTCTAACAAAAAGAACAGGAAAAGCAATGGAGTCTATTACGAAGTGTAAGGAGTATATTCCTAACAAGAACTATATTATTGTTTGGACTTCAGATGCCATCATAAACGTTAGCCTTGAATTTGCTGCAAATCATTTGGAAATTATCCATTTTCCTCCTTTGGCAGCCAACAATGCCACCACTCCACAACATAAAACTGTTATGTATAGAGAAAGGCAACAATTCAAGACACATGTTCTTCAAACGCAACCAGCCTCTTCAACTTACACGATTCAGACGTGCTATAGGACCAGATCTTTGGATAGAGAAAGGGCAAAAGGGGTGAGTAACTCTTATTTCCACGTTTTTTTTATCATAATGATAAAATTGATGCCTGGTAGTTGGTACAACAACTGAGTGCTAAGGCCATTAAAAAGGAAAACACAGTCGTCGAAAGATTGGATGCTTAGATCTTGAGATCCCTCAAACGAAGCTTTTTGATGATTTTTCCCTAACTTCTTGAGGTCTCTCAGATTGGATGTTTAACCTAAACGCCTCGATTATTCAGGCTTGAAAGATGCATGGTCAATTTGGCTTCAACTCCACGTTCATTTGGAAGATGGAGCTTTTGTGCCAAATTCTGTCAGTATATGTGTCGTTAATGTGTTTGCAACTAAATGTGCTCTTGATAGGCATCTTGTTTGAGGAGTCATTGATTCAGGTTGCAGGAAGTAGCAATTTGGGGTGGTGATTTCATTTGGTGTTAATAAGTAGGTATCACCTTGTTCACCATTCATGGTTTGAGAGAGATGCTTGTGTGTGGTCTCTCGAGAAGCTGTTCTCTGGTCTGTTGGTTTTTTGAGCTTTATTTTTTGTTTTTTCGGGTTTAGGACTCTTAGTTCTTTTCAGAGCTCCCTTGTTTTCGTTTTTTTCATTTCTTTTTTCCTCCTTGGAATTGGGCTTTTATTTACTAAAACAATCATTCACAATAACTTGTAAATTATAAAATACATTTAAAAACATTGAAATAATATAATCAAGTATTCAATTAACACTTATAGCCTATGATATTTAGCTCATTATTATAGGACCGTCAACATCCATAATAATGATACAATTTATGAATTGGAGTAGTAGAAATCGAATATAGTACGTGTCTTTAGTTCTTTTCGACGGTTACGAATCTCATGTTGAATGGGTCGAAATGGAGACAATGTAAGTCCGTCTTCTCCAAATTTCCACTGAAATTTTGAGACCTACTAGTCTGGTATTTATAGGCATCGAGGGCCTAGAGTTTTAACTGATTCGATGAATGATTTAGGTCTGATCTGGTCAATGCACTTAAGGTGTCATGCTGCATTGTCATCGATTCACAAGCCATATGCGGATGCTATATAAGAGCATGAAGGGAGCGGCATGGAGTGCAACGGAGGGTGAGGAAGCGATTTGTATGGGCATGATGTGGGTGTCATGCTGGGTCTAAAGCGTTGACTTTACCCGTTGTGATGGCTTGACTCGTTTTTGCTTGATTTTAGCTCATTCTACCATGTTTCCTGTATTGGTCACAAAATAGTACCCTTATACTAAATGAATTTTATTTAGATGTTAATTGACTC
Organism: Erodium maritimum; assembly: GCA_963921825.1. Taxonomy (NCBI): domain Eukaryota; kingdom Viridiplantae; phylum Streptophyta; class Magnoliopsida; order Geraniales; family Geraniaceae; genus Erodium; species Erodium maritimum. Next base: position 122,549,982 of record OY997588.1, on the reverse strand, counting down.
TAAGAACGACCGATTATGACTTGAATGTGATATGAATCACTATGTGAATAATGATATATTTTGCAGTTATTAGTCCACTTCCAACCAGAAATACACGGTTGTAATTCAGATACTAGCTTATGGGCTCTCCGCAAATTCTCTAGATGTAACCCTGTGAATGGGTTTGACCATCATTATATGGTACTTACACGGGATTTTCAAAGGCGTGATTGGCTAGTACATACACGAGTATTTTAAAACGCGTAATATTGTTAAGACGAGGAGTTTATTGTGCATCTGAGAGAGACGCGTCTTCCTGATCATGATTTGAGGTATTAAGAGCATGTACAGTGAGGGGATCACATATAGGGATCATGATGCGTGAATCATGTGGTGACTGGACTGAATTGTGATGCGCCCCCTTAAACTAGGTTGAGTTCCATAATGAGGGGGTCACATATGGGGATCAAGATTTGTTGGGGTACTGAGAGGATCCTGATTGATAATTAATTATTCTTTTTCTGAATTTATTAAATTCATATTTAAAACAGTAAATACTAATTAAAATTGATAAAATTAATTAATTAAAAATTAATTAACTAAAATGGATAAATAAACTTGAAATTTTATTATTTCCCGAATAATACATCAAACTACAATGTTGTTGTGTAGAATGATACAAGTGTGCATCATATCAGCCAAAGTCGTCATCTTCCAAACACGAGCGGGTTGGAAATTATCTGCCACCGTGCTTGGAGGACTCTAAAAGCTCCTTCAATGTTTTTCTGAGCTCCTTCTTGGAATTTAGCAAACTATTTGTGTTTGCGAGTATGGTGATGGTGAATCGATTTCACGAACCGACTCCATGAGGAGTAAACACTGTCAATAAAATAATACGGGCTTTCTTAACGATGCCCGTTGGTCTCGTAATCCACGTTGATGTCTTTGTTCGATCCAGCCATCCCGATAAATGCATGCCAAATCCACAAATCACGAGACGCTACAGCTTCCAGCATAACGGTTGGATCTTTGTGGTGGTCTCCTCGACTGTAGGCTCCATGCAATACAGTTGGGCAATTGTTCAACTCCCAATGCATGCAGTCAAGACTACCAATCATGCCGAGGAACCCTCGGTTGTACCCCGACTCAAGTAATCGTTGCAGGTCCTCCGCATTTGGTTTACGCTCGTAATCTGCCATGAAAACCTCAATAACGGCCTTACAAATGCGTTTTACACATTGGAGTATAGTACTTACCCCCATACGTAGGGATTCGTCTAATGAATCGGTCGAGCATCCATACGCTAGCATTCGTATTGCGACGATGCATTTCTAGTGCGTTGATAACCTCATGTGTCCTGCACCGTGCGACTTCTGAACAAAGTAATCGTCATGCTCCGCTACTGCTTCCATAACTAGTTGAAAGAGTGATCGGAACATACGGAATCGACGCCTAAACATCTCAGGCCCATAGGTTGGGTGCTCAGTGAAATAATCCTGCATCAGTCGGTTGTGGGCTTCGACACGACCTCTGTCAATATTATGTCGGGAAGGTTCACCATGTTCGATCTGTTGCCTCCATACGTTGAACTTTGGCATTGCTCTCTATCATAATGTCGGTCCTTCGTCGGATTCGTTGCTCCATTACACGAAGTTCGGCTTCCCACTCCTCCCTCATTTGAGCCTCATCGTTAGACATTTTTGATCGAAATAAGTATGAGAAATTTGGGAATTCGAGAGGAAAAATAGAGAGAATTGTGAGAGAAATGTGGGCGGTTTGATGAATGGGGTGAGAGGTATTGTTAGGTGGGAAAAATAGTTATTATATTTAATTTGTATTTATTTTGATTTAAAGAAAGCGTTTGAATTGAACCGTTGGCCAACGGTCCGAATTTTTCCCCTTCTGTGCCACGTGTTGGCCTGTCATTGGGTGGCTGTGACTTGTGAATTGCGAACCAACGACTCACAATTGTGAGTCGCGATTTGCGTTACGAATCACAAGTTGCGAAACATAATTTGTTACCAAATTCGCTCGATGTAGGTGCTCTAACTGCATGCATTGACAATAGAAGATTTATCATATAACAGAAAAAGGGAAATCAACCTAAACAAATCATGGTGTCTTAATCATCATACTCGATGAATAGAATATCCTTTAATTCATGGTGGCTCAAATTCTTCGAGTGAGAATTGGTTATATCATCTTGAAATTGAAGATTATCGGTTTGCACGTGATTATAAAAATCTTATTTATACAAAGGAGGAGGAGGAGGAGATGATTTTTCATTTGAAAATTCTGTTGAAGAAGAAGACGAAACTAAGGAAGATGAAAAATCAAGTACCCAATATCTATTTACATACAAAAAAAACAGGTTACCGTCTTCCATTACAACGGATAGTGCCAAATGATTAAACTGTCAGTTATATGTAGATTGATCGATCTACCACAAAAATTCAAACACTGTTGACCTTGTTTAAAAGTAAAGGGATAACTTTGTTTCCTAACCTTTACAAGCGTTTCATTATCAAATCCTAACCCAGGCCAACGTTTGGTCTCAATTCCTAACATAATAGGTTTGGAATTTCTCAGAAACTATAAAAAGCCGTCTAAACTCACGATTCCGTCAACTCATCCAAGCGTTGTCATTGTTGGCGTACATTACCCATGGTGTCTTCCTCGACGTTGAACTTATCCTCGTTCTCAAGCAACCAAACCCAATGCTCAACGAGTTGACGGAATCGTGAGTTTTGACGGCTTTTTATAGTTTTTGAGAAATTCAAAACCTATTATGTTAGGAATTGAGACCAAACGTTGGCCTGGGTTAGGATCTGATAATGAAACGTTTGTAAAGGTTAGGAAACAGAGTTTTCCCAAAAGTAAACAACCTCAAAGTAATGTTGGTTTTGTAAATTCTCTTTTTTAATGTAAAGAATATCTTGATATTTTGACATTATCACTTGAAAAAAAATAACACAATTCCGCTTAAATTTGAATTAATGACACGACCACAGACAGTGAACTGGGTTATTTTCAAAAGAGTCATTCTCGGGCAGGGGTTCTGGGAGACGGGCAGTGGTAGGGGTTCTCGAGACCCCGCTTGTTTGGAATGGTGGTCTGTGGCGATGGAGGCACAATCCGGTCATGCACATGGAGGAGTACGAAAGCGAGGGGGTCTGTCGTTATTGGGTCGGTAGCATCAGGGACGCCGTTTTCCTGGACGGGGAAGACACCATGCGGAATGGTTGGCGTTTAAATTCTCTGACCATTGGGGTGGATGAGATGAGCACTCGCATGAAATATTTGGCAATCTGGGAGGTGGTTGTTCCCCCAAGGAGTTGTGTGGTCGGGGAATAAACTTTGCCTATACGGTGCCCGCATGATTGATGTCCACCAGAATGTTCTATTGGTGGTCCTAGGTGGACTTGTTGGTGGAGCTTTGGCCGATGTTGCATATGGTGGAAAGGCCGTTGGAGGGTGGAATTATGGGGTTCTTCTTCCAGACGGTATATGAGAGGGCTAGAGTACTTACATGGGAACCCTGGTCTTCCCGTCTTTCCTTGGTGTTGTTCGTGGATCTGCACCCGCATATACATCCTAGGGATATCCATCTCACGTACTTTACGGTGTGGGTATGGATTACCAACCTCCCGATGGGAGCCTGGAACGGGGGTGTTGGTTTTTGATTCGGATGAGCTTTGAGCACATATGATAATAGTGGTTCCACCAAGTATCGGCATGGTATTCCTTTACTATCTTGGGAGCCAGCATTCTCGTGTTCGTGGAGTTCTACATTATCAATTAAGGGAGGACGACATATGATGTATGCTCAAAAGAGTACTTAGCATGCCTAGACACCACTTTTTTGATAATAGACCTGCTCTGTCATGGCTCTCCGATTAGAGTAGTCGTACGAGTGGTTTTGGTCGTCATCGTTGTATCCCTCTCCTAACATCCACCCTAGAACATGTCTGTAACTAAGCCTTGTTTTCTATTTCTCTCCCACAATATTAGGACCTTTCAGTTTTTTTTATGTCATCTGCATTGACACTCTTTGGTTGACCCATTTTAGGTCAGGACTTCCTAGTTTTTTTTATTAATCTATCGATTATGTTTGCGGTTAAAAAAATAAAAGTGTCAATCAGATTTATTTACGTAATGTTTATAGGGTGTGAAGCATCTTTCACTGAGGTATATACTTTTTAATAGAATATGTATTAGTTTTAATTGAGATGCAATATTTATTAAAGTATAAAATGATATTATTGTTTAGGTTTTCATTAACCGGATTTGTTTATTTATATGGTTTTTAGTTTTTTAGCGAAAGGTGCATAATTTTTTGATTATTGGACGTAAGAATACATTGGTGTGCATCAGGTAAGTGCACCATGACCACTAAAAAAAAGGCAGAGAACGAACTTTTCTGGCTATCCAGTGAGATGCTTTATTTGTAATTCTTTTAACAAACATCCTCGAGTTGAGATAATATAATACGAATATCCCTAATTAGGATTCCTACATGGAAATAATGTATGAGATCAGCCTTAATCATGTTAATAAGAATCTGGGTATCAGATCTAATGACAAAATGATATGAGACGAGGGAAGGGATGTTAGAGCACTTCCAATGGTAAACCACTGAAATAATGTATTAGACCAGCCTTAATAAGAATCTGGGCATCAGATCTAATAACAAAATGATATGAGCCGAGGGAAGGGATGTTAGAGCACTTCCAATGGTAAACCACTGTGCAGTGGTTTGGAGTAGTGGTTTAGGCACATTTTGACTTTTTCTCTCCTCCAAACTCGTACCTCCAATGAAAAACAACTAGTAGTTATTTAGAATAGTGGTTTGCACTTTTAATATTTAAAAAACCACCCCAAAAATAACTATTGTTTTATTTATGTCAAATATGAAATACATTATATTATTATATTACTCTAATTGTTGGCGCCATCTCTAAATTTAGCTCATATGTGTTCGACGAGATCGTTATGGAGATTGTGATGAACATCCCGATCCCGGATTTTTCCTTTGTAACTCTGCCAATGTTGGAAAATGATTCATCAATAAAAGCAAAAAAATATTGGAGAACGAAGTTTGAGAGAAGAAGATGAAGGAAGACTTGTAGTGTGGAAGAGAGGTGTTAATTTAGGATAGAGTTGGTTGTGTATTTATAGAAAAAAATTAGGAGTTTTTTTTAATTCTGGCATCGCCATGTGTTGGCGTGGGATAGGCCCGCCGACTAGCCGTTGGGCCAGCGACGACACGAAACAACGACAACTGAATTGCTTTTAGCCAATGCGGTGACTATATAACAAGCTTCCATCATAATTGAAATCCAAACTCCATCGATCTCCTCATTACCCACAAGCCAGTTTAAGCATTAATTCTTACACAATCCATTCTAAAATCCAAGTTTTCAAGTTATTTTTTTTAGCGAAAGATGCAATTCGTTAATTTAAATTCAAATACATCTGAGTGCACCAGGAATAAATCCCTGACCACGAAGAACATACAAAAGACACAATGGTGTCGTAGTTCTTTTCATACTATACCAGTCCCTGACATTATTGGGTGAGTCAGCTAACACTGAGCCATGATGTCGTATAGGAAAGGAAGGAAGACGGGGGGGGGGGGGTGTGGTTGAGAAAGTGATACTAAAATTCCTGCTCCGAAAATTGGCCAAGGTCTTCAACAGTGATAGTGGGAGGCAATACATGAATCAGGGGTTCCCTCCCTAGAGAAATCCTTGATTCTCTGTTCACTAGGCATTGAACCTGCAAGGAAAAGCTCAAATAAAGTAAAAAGGACACGATTAATTAGCCAGATCCATAACCGTTAAAGGGGTCGAAGCGGTTGCGGCGGTAGAGGCCAGGAGAAGGGCGCGTCGGTTGCGGTTGCGGCTTTAGGGTCAACCCTAGAGACGGCGGCAGCATCATAGATTGTGGCGGCACCAGAGGCGGCGACGACCTCAGAGACGGCGGCCTCAGATGTAGAAACCCAGAGTCGCAGAGGAGAGACCGAAACAGGTCGGGAGACGTTACGTTGGTGGCGGAAGAAGGCCAACGCCGCAATGGTTATAAACGGCTCGAACGAAACCTTAGCAGAGAATACATTCGCAGGATCCCTAAGAAGGATGTGTAGAGGATAGGATCATAATCATTGCATAAGTCATGATAAAAACCATTGTCATAACCATGACTCTTGAGTGTTCCGACAGATAGCTTCTCCTAAAATTTAGAGAGAGGTTTCTAGACTATAGTTAATTTGCTTTAAGTTTTCAAGTTATTAGTTACCTTGCCATGTAATTAATGCATAATTATCTTCAAATCGGATATTTAACACCAGGGTGAATCTGATTGCATCATATGATTACAATCACATTAAAACATAGAAACCCAGACAAAATGAAAATATCAAATCACAATTACAGTATATATTTGTCTTGTTTTCCCGCAGCAAAGTTCAGTGCAAGTAACAGGAGAAGAATGAAACCAAGGTTGCACTAATGACAGAGCCAACAAGAGGCAAGCTAGCAGCAATAGCAGCCGAGGCTGCCGGACCAGGTCCCGAGGCTACGGCATCCGGTCCAGCGGCGGCACCGGGACCAGAGGCTGTGGCGGTGTCGGGTCCGGGAGCAAGAGCTGGCTCTTGGGCCAAGACGGAGCTCAGGAAAGCAGAGACGAAGAGGACTGCACAAGCTACTTTCTTCATTTCCATACTTTTAATTTTCTTTTCGTAAAACTGTGATCGGGAAAATAAAAACCTCTAACAAATGAGAGTTAGAGGCAGAGATTCACCCAAACACAGATTATTTTAATTATGGTAATGCAGCCTGAGATGGATTGGTGACGACAGGATTATATATAAGGGAAGATTTATGGTGTTTTGGTTAATTTTAGAAAGAAATTGTCTCATTTTTCTCCTAATACGAAATGTATAGGTAATTTGACCGAGTATTTCGCTGGGAACAGTTTACCTATATATTTATTAATATTCCGTATTTTTCTGCAAATTCCATTCTACATATACTCTGTCAGCTACAAATTTAATTGGAATGCATTATATAATTATATCATCTAATGGGAAAGTGTTGTATCATGCAGATTAATTAGCACACATTTATACTGAAATCACTTAATTATTATGGATATGTTTACACGAAATAGGTACATATATGATGCTTGTTTTTGTAAGCGATTACATATACTAAGTGCTCAAGAATATGTAAATCGAATTAGCGTTTGAAAAGCGGATATGTTGAAGTTATGGTGTGGCAGAAAGTCCACTTTAACAGTAAATTATTGCGGAGATGGATGATCAGTTGTCCTTAAGGATAACACAATTGTTAGCTCGTTTCATACCCTCACGAAATTGCTCTGACACTTAGAGAAAGGTACCTAGAAAAAGAAAAATGAACTCGTGTCTTCTCTCTCTCAGAAACCCTAATGTCACTTTTCTCTTTTATAGCAGCCGCCACCGGCGGCCACCATGACACTGGTCATGGTGGCTGACGGAGGCCATGTCTTCCACCTGTTTGGCTTGTCCCATGGCTCTCCTCTCGTCGTTGTTCGCGTCCGGTCGCATCCCTCCCTTGCCCAACCTCTGCGGGAAGCAGCCGTGCTCCTCCACCTCCGCCCAGCCCCACCGTCGCTGCATGTCGTCGTCTCCCTCCCTCCGCCGCCCTCCTTGGACCGGTTTCGCTGCCCCTCTTACCTCCTTCCACCTTCTCTACCTCCCTCCACATACAACCGGCCCAACCCGCCCTCCTCCTCCATTTCCGGGAAAGATCTGTCCCTTATTGGCCTGATCTACCTTACCCACACCCCCTGTTTCCCTGCCCCGACCCGACCATAACCGAACCTTTTTGCCACCCACTGCCACCCTCCGATGAGTTTTACTCACCACCGCCCTGTTCCTGCAAGCCACCGGCCAGATCCGCCCCTCCCCTACCCCCTTCGTCCTTTGTCTTTCTACTCCGATCCATTCCCTCGCTTTTTTACCCCGACGACGACGGTCGGCTGTCAGCCCCCTTTCCCGGTTTTTTATCCTGACAACGATGACTTTTCGGTCGAGCCTCTCCGCCACGCCCCTCTCAGGTCAGACGGTCTTATTTGCGCCCACCTTCCGTCGGAACATCGCAGTTTGAGTCGTTCATTCATGCTCCTGCATATTATCGTGTTTATCCGGCCAGATCCGTGCACCCGTCCCAAGCGGGTCAGATATGTACCCGACGACGTTGCCCTCCTCGCCTCAGACTTCAGTGGCCGACTACGATTAGTTTTTTTTGTTATTTTTTTATTTATTTTGTTTATGTTATTTGTATTTTGGTGTTTTCCCTACCGGATTCTAGGATTTTCGGTAGGTGTGAATGTTGCCTCTGGTGGCGTGTTTAGTCGGATCTTCCTTTCAGCATATCTCTCCGGGGAGTCGATAAGAAAGACCAACTTGGTAGTCGTTATGTTTTATCTAGGCGATGCGTCGCCCTTGTCGAGAGCTATTCATTGCGCTAATCGTCTCTCGGGTTCCCGAGAACGACTGGTGAATGCAACGCTTATGTTGTCTGGTTTGTACTGTTCGGTTTGTAAGATTTATTAAGTATTAAAGGTACCTAGGAGCAAGCAAAGAGGAATAGATTTTTCAATGAATATCAAATCTGAAAATGTAAAAATTCAGCCTTTGGTGATGGGAAAATATAAAAGAGAGAGACTATAACAGACATAACGATTACACATAATAAATCTCTAAGACAATAACTATTACGTCAATTAGTAACAAAACAGTTTCAAATTCTGACGTTCAAATTAAACAAAAATGTTTTTCCATGACCCAAGCTCGGCCTATCGGACGGAGAAGATAAAGTAGACGCGGGTTTGAGGCTTAATCAACAAAAATCATAGATGACATCTTTTTTTATCCGTTTAAAAAAACATTTTATTCCACCCAAAAAATACACTCCAATGAAGAATTACAATCAGGGTAAGAAGAGAGAAGAAAAAAAGAGAGAAAAAAAAGAGAAGCAAAAGTGTTCTAGATGAGGGCTAAAACATTTTTTATCAGCTCGGTTTTTTATTAAAAATAAATACATCCGAAGAGGGAAGCATTGAAAGATCAACAAACTGGACAACGATTACATAAATAGCTCCCACAATGGAGCTAAATGGCATAATTTTTAAAAAAACACAAAGAGAAGAAAAGAACAAAAACATTGATCCAAACTAATCCAAACAACGACCAAGAAAAGCCTTGAGGTCCTCATGAACTTTGGCCGCCGCTTGTTTCCACATCTCCGTGGAAGAATGGGAGGCTTGTTTAGCACGTTCACGACTAAAAAAAACGAGTTACCAGCCTATGAGCAATAAAGGTTCCTTAAGAATGCTTCTTTACTACACGACCCACACCGGGCGACTGTTGAAGCAAAGTAGCCTTCAAAGGAGGCTCCCGTCCCTCAACTTCCAAACCCTGATTAATGGCCAAAGATCCCTCAGCCCCAGGAACCACACACCTTCAACAACCTCAGCACCGACACCCCCATAAGCACCTGCGGCTACCACCGAGAGCCCAGTTGGAACATGCCCAAAACACGTTTCGACCGGGTCAGGGACCAACACAATCTGTTTAGAAACCATGTCTCCGGTCGAGCCATTACTAAGCCCATCTTGATCAGAACTTGAATGTCCAACCAACTCCACATTAGGCCTAATAGGCGAGATTGATCCCAATTGAACGGAGGCATTATGCTTCTACTCCAACGGAACGCGAACCAGAGACAACTCAGAGTCGGTCACAACCGAGATACTCTGACGATTCGAATTCAAAACCATATCCATCATATCGGAGGTCCATGATTCATGTAATCTCCACAACTAAATCAAACAAAGGAGAGTCGGATTTGCGTCGAGAATTCTCATCGGACACCAGCAACGTCGCGAAACCAATCTGCACCTGGATATTCATCCAATCAACCCGGAATGCAGAGCTATCTAACCTAAAAACCGTGACCACACTAGATCTCGTTGTCCTAACAACAGAGGAAGGCCCGGAGTTGGAGTTCTACAAACCAACCGGAACAGAGCCAATGCTCTATTGTTCTAAGTCAACTGGTAAAGACGCCGGAACATTGAACCTACGCCTAGAAAACGCCACGAAAAGAAAGTAACCGTTCCCCTTAAACTCTTGTAAGGTCTCGATCGCCTGAGAAGCAGCCATCCGCGATGAGAATCGAATAAACCCCAAAAAAATGAGCTTGTCTGTTAGGCCTTTTCAGAAGAGACGGAGATTCAATATCACCAAAAGGAGAGAACATGCCCCAAACCCACTATTCTGGTGAGTCGTTGGGTAGATTGCGCACGAAAATCTAAGTGTCACTCTCAACAAAACGGACCAAAGTCTCACTAGAACGGCGCCGGCGAAGGTGATCACCCTTAACCTTAACACCAGAGAATAAAGCACGAGAACCTTGATCAACCAAGGGCTCCTTCAACTCCAATGAATTGAGACCCAAGACCTGCTAACCCGGGGCCGTCTTTAATGCCGAAACTGCCTTGTTCCCAATAGCACGAACAGGATCTACACAAGCCTCCTTGGTCCCTTAATCAGAACATTTGGCCTTACCTGATACCTTCAAAGCCTTCGAAAATAGATATTTTCTCTAAAATGCCAGATCAACCTTGGCCTCATGAACACGAGCAAATTTCCTTCCTGAACCACGCGAAACCGGAGCCTTCTTTTGTCCCTAAACAACTCTGAAACCTTCAACATACTCTCCACTAGGATCAAAACTTTCACAATCAAGTCTAAAACCACAAAGACCTCTGCAAAAAGTTCACTAAAATCCACAACCGGAGGTGCCACTTTGGACCTCCAACGTCAACGTGAGATCAAGTCATTTTTCCGGTGTCGACGAAAGACGATGATGCCAGATTGTAGGATATAACTCGGCAAATATCAATACAAAAGTCGATGATGGGGGAGTTGAGGTGGAAATGGGGTAATAAAGGCCTAAAAAAATTGACTGTTTCCTGAATAAGGGAAACCCTATGACTTGCAAAGAGCCCAAGCCTTTTAGCTTCTGATCTTTTACGGAAAAAGCGAGTTGAAATAACATATATGAGCGTCATTAAGTGCTTAAGAAAACCATTGTTTAGACGTTTAGTCTTCCGTTTGGGTTAGAAGAAAGATGAGTTAGGAACTAGCGAAGGCGAGTCGATCTCAGCAATAAATGAAGAGAAGGACGAGGCCTCTATAGTTGAAAAGGAGGGTTGGGCTCACCCACTGGATTAGCTTGAACCGATCTAGGGCTTGGGACCATACCAAATTGCACAGTCAAAGGTGGTCAGGCCATGAGGATGGGGAAAAAGGCACAGGCGAGGGGGACACGGACGAGAGGTTATCCTCGAGACCAACATGAATCTTGGGAATAGAAAGTTGCGTCTTGGAATTAAAAGAGACGCGCTTCTTGGAATTCTCAACACGCCGAGTTAGACGAAGGGAGGATCAAGGAAGGATTTGTCGGCGATCGACGAAGCAACCTAGATGGGGAAGCCAGTGGCTTCAACGAGCACTTGGAGGCTCGGTGCGACCGTTCAAGCCATCTTCATCATGTTGCCCTAGACCAGCAAGGGGTTTAAACTATGCCTGGATTCCTGTAAGATTTTCCCCGATTTCTCCATCCTCAAGATTAATGAATTCAGAGCTGAGAGAAGTAGAAATTGTGGGGACGAGATAGGGATCTAACCTATGACCAAGGTGTGAAATCTGGAGCTCATAGTCTCTAAGTCGACCCATAAATTTTCTTAAACCAGCCTCTGTGAGAGGATAATCACGAATGCTTTAAGGGACCCCATCACATCTAAAGGGATCTTGGGCCCACCGTGCCAGGGATGAAGGTTGAATCTCCGGCCAACACCTAGAGATCTTGTGTCACGTTGGAAATGGTGGACAAGTATCCTAAGATGCCCCTATGGTCTTGCCTAACTCGAGTCGGGCAAGCCTTCCTATCTAAATCTTTAGATTCTCACCTAACTCGCCGCCCGAGGAATATTCATCGAGACGATAGGCATGACATCATGTGGCACCAGGTGCATGTCCGGCCAACACCCCGAGGAAGTCTGGTGGATCAAGGGGGAAAAGAGCCACCACCATAATAGGCGTCTAGGGGACACCACTACATCGATAAGGGAGTGATAGGCCGACAGAATGAACGCCAAACGAAGAGAAGAGGAGTCATAGGAAAAGGTGGTGCCGCCATGATGAGGGAGATGAGGAAAGAAGACGGAAATAATTTCGAAAAAAACAATAGAGGAATGAAAAATCTTGATTTCAGGATTTTTTAGTCAAGTAAATATTCCATTAAAATATATTTTTTGATAAGCGAGAATTTTGTTAGAGATCCCGTCTTTCAAGATGGAAAACTATGTTAGAATGATACAACCCTAACGGGGGATCTAACCAAGACCTTCCCAAAAAACACATAAGTCCCCAACATAGGACGATAAAAAAACTTTAAAACACCAAAAAAAAACATGTAGAAACAAGGGAGTTCCACGATGACTCTTTACCGACGCCCCTCTCATCTCCCTAACCCGAGTCTAACACAGACTCAGAGCCGGTCTCACACAACTGCCTGGAATTCACACCAGACTGAATAATGGCAATCTGGAACAACATTCCCTACCATAATAAACAAAAAATCAGTCGGCATGACCCAAGCTAAAGACCACCACCCATGGACTCTGTCCCATAAGGAAACAATATAATCACAGTGTAATAACAGATGTACGGTATCCTCAAAAACAAGTTTACACAAACCACACAACATAGCATTCAAAGCGATCCTACAAACCCTTGCTTCCAAGAAAATCAGAGTAGGTAGTGCATTGTGCATGATAAGCCATATAAAGATACTATACTTAGGGGCATTTCCTTTATCCACATAAACGAGCCCCAAAAAACATGTTCAGAATGAGGAGCTAATAACTTATAAACTGCACCTGTATAGAAACGCTCGTTTTTGACCCACACTACCTTGCCTTTAGAGTCGATTAAACGATTGGTCCTGAGTATAGCTTTTAACTCTTGGTCTTCCCCCAGCTCGTAAGAGTATAGGTTTGACGAAAGATAACTGACCAACCCCCGTTCCTCCAAAAGTCACAAATCGACCCACTTTTGTGGCTTACCGCCGCATAAAGCTGAGGAAATCTTGTTCGAAATGGTCTATCTGCCAACCAAACATTATCCCAAAAATGGATCCTTCTACCATTTCCTACCTTCCAATGTAAGCCTTGGTTGTCAAAGAGACCTTGAAACCGATCATCCGAGGCCAACTCCATTAAGTGGCCGACCAAGAATGAACTAGCCGGCTTGTCTACCTTTGTGAGGTCCCATTCCCCTTTGTTCCATTTAAATTTCTCACAAATCAGCTCTTTCCAAAGCGAATTCTCCTCTTTTGTAAAGCGCCAGAACCACTTTGCTAACAGACTCAAATTAACATCCTCCAATTTACGGATACCAAGCCCTCCAACTGACTTAGGCCTATAAACTTTCTCCCATTTCACATTATGCGGTATTCCCCTGGCCACACTATGAAACCACGGGAAGCGTCTCTATCAACCTTCCAAACTTTGGATCACTATCTTAGGAGCTTGAAATAGGATCATATATAAAACTGGGAGAGCTTGCCAGATTTGAACATTTTCAATTTCTAAAACTAAGGACATGGAAAACGTAGTTTCTCGCCAGGTCGTTAGGACGCTTCCTATCGAGCCTACAGCCGGAATGTATGCATATTTCCATCCCCAAGAAAGGCCGCAAGTACGAATTATACTGTTTGAATGTCAATTAATTTTGTTTCCTGCAACATAACAAAATCAGGTATGTTCTTAATCATAACCGATTTTATACACCGTCGCTTCTGGGCCGAACTCATCCCCCTAACGTTCCAGTAGATGATTTTCATGTTAAAGAAACTGAGTCAGTAACGGTGGTGAAGAAATGACAAATCTCCATCACTCGACTGATAATACACTGATTCGCTCCAAGTATTCCCTTTCTTCATACTCCAAATCTTCTAATTGATCAACAAGCAAATCATCCAAGAACATAGCTTTGTGACTTATTGATTTATGGAGTTTCCAACGATCAGCTCTTGCCTTTTTTTTCTCTACTGATAGACCTAGGATTGGCACTATATACGCGACTTATAGGTTTGATGTTTGATCGCAGACGGCGTCTTCTACTGCTTGTTTCACCCCTTTCTTACGGCCCCTGAAATTGGGCTGGACTTTTTACAGTTTCAGCAAAATTGACGTGAAAGTTGTTTCCCTCTGAAGTTAGGCAAGAAACTATCGATTTCCCTTTGTTTTGGCATTGATTCATAGGTGGGAACATCACTTGATCGCCAAAGCAGAGCTCTGCATTATTGTCTCTTGGTAGCACCTTTATGATATATGATTTATAATATATCTTCGCATTCCATTGAAAGAGGGATAATCTATTGAGAACCACTCTTAACATAGGAACCGTGAGAACCAATCATATCCACACTCACCTATGATCCAACACTCATCAAACTGCCACATCATCACTCCAATCCAACCCATATACACGCCACTTTCATCTTTCTCACACATGTAAAGGCATAATTGTAATAGCATGATGTCATGTGGATAATTGTTCATTTTTTTAACCAATTCACTAATTTAATATTTCCCGATTCGTTTGAACTCCGATTAACTTCAAACTTGCGCCAATATTTTTTATTTTTTCAAGGGCTTTAAATCAAGATCAGTCATGAATATATTTTGAAGCACGAAAATAAAAATTTAAATCAAGGTGATAAAAACAATGTTGAGTGTTGATAAATCTTCACTAATAAATGTTTTATATCGGAGTACCAAACTAGTGCTAAATGTTGATAAAAAAACATGTAATAAGGTGATAAGAAACAAATAATGAGGTGATAAAAACCATGTTCAATTTTGATAATAAGTGTGATACACTATAGTTTAACGTTGATAAAAAAACTTGTGATTGGGTGATAAAACACACGTAATTCAATGATAAACCTAGTGTTTAGTGTTGGTAAAACTGGTGTTCATAAAAAGAAAGTGATGAGATGATAACAATCGTGATCAGTTTTGGAGAATGGGGTGATAAAACCAATGTAAAGTGTTGATAAAACCAGTGTAAAGTGTTGATAAACCCAGAGCAAAGTGTTGATAAAAATTACCCAGATATAATTTCTTTAAAAGCCCCGAAATAATTTTTGTTTCATGCTTCAAAGAAAACATGTGATGGGGGTGATAAAACAGACGTAATTGAATGATAATCCTAGTGTTTAGTGTTGATAAAACTAGTGTTCATAAAAAGCACGCGATCAGGTGATAAAATAATGATCAATTTTGGAAAAATGAGGTGATAAAACCAGTGTAAAGTGTTGATAAAACCAGCGTAAAAGTGTTAATAAATCCAGAGCAAAGTGTTGATAAAAATTACCCAGATTTTTTTAATAAAAAAAATCAACCCTGAAATATATTTTTTTTCGTGCTTCAAAATATATTCATGACTGATCTTGGTAGAAAGCCCTTAAAAAAATAAAACTAATGGTGCAAGTTTGAAGCCAATCGGAGTTCAAACGAAGCGGGAAAAATTAAATTAGTGAATTGATTAAAAAAAAGTAATATGATAGTTTTACTAAAAATCTCTTACCACTTACGAAAAAATGTTGTTTTTTTACAATCAACAAGTCAACTACTCAAATTGCATCTCATTCATCCGTTCTTAAAATGGAAGGCTTAGATTGGTTCTCGCGGTTCCTACATTAAAACATGGTTCTCACCGGATTTCTCCTCTCCATTGAAATATTGATTTGATTTTTTAGTCGAATACGAAGATGTATTATAAATCATAAAAACCGTCCAACCAAACATGGACACCACAAAATAACTAGTAAAACACTGACAAAATGGTCCAAATATCATGGGACCCAACTGAATATAAAATTGTTGAACTAACCGAACCGCTCCACTGAGATGTTCAGAAAGGGAAGTTGTGGTGGCGTCTGAAAACACCGATACAACGAATCAAAATTGGGAGCTATGATAGAGTCGGCCCATTTTCGGGTAAGCTCCGAGGTAGACTGAAGACTCTCTATAGTTGTCAGCGTGCGTCGTCCTCCATAAATTGATAGAATAGTGCCCCAAAAACGGGAGAGTGCTGACACCCGAGATGGTAGGAAAGTATCGTACTAGAATTTAGTGGAACCACCGCCACCTTACATCTAGTGGGGCGGTGTTGCCGATCGACCCCCACTAGACCCCGAATTCCTCATTGAGCCAGGCGAGGGTTCTTGGAGCCACCCCCCCCCCCCACCACCACCACCACCATTGTTCGATATGCCCTTTCAGATCGTGTAGAGCCTATTGGCACCATTCCTGATCCTCCACTATCGGACGCTTCCGTAATGTTAGAAGAGAGGAGGTAGCTAAATCATGTGGAACACTCCCGGATGCTCGGGAACAGAATGTCGGGTTGGTCTTGCTACCCGGATTCCTTAGTCCATTGGGCCACCGGCCTCACCCGGTCGATTTTCATGTGGGCCTCTAGTACCCAACCCACGATCAAGTCGCGTTCCTGGAACCCTAGAACTAGTACTGGACATCTGTCGCCGCCAACAGTGCTCGTCGCCTCCACCTAGTGCTTGTCCCCGCCTCAGTGTGTGGCCCGACGAGCCACTCCAACCACCGGTCTCACCAGCGGACTCAGTATCTTCCTCTTTTTCCTACCGAACCCCAACACCACCGCTAGAACATCGAACTAAATATTCTATAGTATAATTCAATGACAACTATCAATTTCTAAGAACCTAATATAGATTTTTCGATACCATTGATCTGTCCAGCTTGCGTTGATTAAATTATTACATCTATGATCTATCATATAAATTAATATTATTGAAAATCCAAACAAAGATCTAAAATTGAAAATACTCAAAGTAGTGATCAACAATCTAGTGAAAGATGAACAAACTGGCTTTATAGCAGGAAGACAGATAATAGATGGGATCCTAATTGCTTCAGAAATTGTTCAATACCTCAAAAAGTCCAAGACAAAGGCATTGATTTTTAAGGCTAACTTCCAAAAAGCATTTGACAGAATTAGCTGGAGATTTATGATGCAGTTACTAACCAGGATGGGGTTTGGAGTCAAATGGAAGTTTTGGATAATTTCTTGCCTCAGAGCCTCAGTCTCAATACTTATCAATGGTGCCCCCACTAAAGATTTCCAAATATCTAGAGGACTGAGACAAGGGTGTTCCCTCTCACCACTACTCTTTGTTCTGATAGCTGAGAGACTGAATCAAATTATGAAGGCTGGGATCACAAACAACCTCTTTCAAGGCATACAACCTTTCCCAAATGGCTCTATGATCTCCCATCTCCACTTTGCAGATGATTCTATAATTTTTTATCAAGGCCATTCCAGATAATGTGAGGTGCCTCAAATATGCCTTAGCCATGTTCCACTCAGCCTCAAGACTAACTGTCAATTATGACAAGTCCCAGATCATACCCATGAATCTCACTGAAGGTGAGGAAATAATCATATCATCAATTCTCAACTGTCCAGCCATCACTCTACCAATAATTTATCTGGGTTTCCCTTTGGGAGCAAATACCAGGAGGGCAAAAACATGGGATCCTATAGTCCAAAAATTCAAGAAAGCTCTAGGTTTATGGCAAGCAAAACTCTTATCTCTGGGTGGAAGAATTACATTAATCAAATCAACTCTTGGACCATTGCACTGTATTATTTCTCTATTCTCAGGGCAAGGTGTAATTAAGAGCATGGAAAGCTGACAAAGAAAATTTTTATGGCATGGAAAAATCTCAGGTAAAGGCTGCTGCAAAATTAGTTGGGGCAAGGTATGTAGATCTAAAGTAGATGGTGGTCTTAGCATCAGAAATTTATCAAATATGAATATAGCCTTACTGGCAAAGTGGTGGTGGAGATTTTCCCTTGAGAAGAATGCTCTTTGGAAATTGATTATCTGTGGAAAATTTGGTTGGGGTTGGGGGGGGGGGGGGGGGGGGGGGGCAAATGAATGGGATCTTTCAAATTTCTCAGAATTGGGTACAAACAACTTCATTACTCATATCTTACATCTAGCTAAAGATACAAGGTTTGGGGACATTTTTGGCTTTAAAGGTCTGCAATGGAAAGTTGGCAACGGAGAGAGAGTCTTCTTCTGGAGAGATGTTTGGTAGGGGGGCACAGCTTTTAAACATTTATTTCCAAGGCTTTTTTATCTTTCTCAATCTAAACAATTGCTAGTTGCTGAAGCTTGGACTGAGACTGATTGGGAATTGGACTTTGATAGAGCTCCTAGAGGTAGAGCTGAGAATTATTGGGACATACTTTCCACTATTCTAAAGGACCTCAGGCTTGGAGAACAGGAGGATGTTATTGTCTGGCTTTGGGATCCAAAGGGCTCCTCAGTTAGAAAATTATATACTTTATTTGAGCAACAAGGTAACCAATCTGCTGCAACCTCAAAATGGACTAAACTCCTTTGGATCCCTGGAATCCCCCCTAAAATTACTGCCTTCTCTTGGTTGGCTTGTCATGAGGCAATACCCTCTAAGTGCTTTCTTGAATCTAGAGGTGTTACCTTATCCTTGGAAGACCTTCTGTGCCCTATCTGTCATTGGGATTTAGAAGATGGCAGTCATGTCCTATTGCACTGTGCTAGGGCCTGGCTTGTTTGGGGATTGATAGAAAAGTGGTGGGGCTCTGATATTATCATCTCAGGATCAGTTAAGGATCATCTAATAGCCTGGCCTCAACTACAAAAAAGAAAATACAAGAAGGTTTGATTACAGATTTTTCAACTCGCTAATTGGTTGTTATGGCTTGCCAGAAATGCAAAAGTCTTTAGAAATGAGAATTCAAGTGCTGGGGAAGTTTTTCAAAAGATTCTCCATCAGTCTTATTCTTGGGAATGGTATACATTTATAGGATGGGTTCTTTGCAAGCTGCCTGGTTTCTTGTCTCTCGACCTTTCTTGGATTGGGGTTTGGGGGTCATGGGTTGGTTTTGGGGGTGGTTTTGGTGAGAGGTGTGAGTTGTGAGGATTTTTTCCTGGCCCTGGGTTTCTCTTCCTCTGGTGTGTAGTTAGTGACCTTTATTTAGGATGGTGTGTGAGTAGCTTCTGCTTAGGAGAGTGGTTGTTTGGTCATTCCTTTTCTTCTTTTTGCAGGTTTGGTGTGTGCTCCTTGCTCTGCATCCTGGCTGGACTAACCTTGGTGTCCAGTATTTCATCGTAACAACACATATCATCAAGTATCAGCATCTACAACAATAGATACATGTCACTCTTGGTTTCCTTCAAAACCTAAAGGCTGAGAGGATCTCTTCACATTATCCTTGCCTGCCTCAGAACTAAAGCTCTATTTATACATATTCATCAAGCCTCAGTGTTATTCTTAGCAACAATGGATAGGCCACAACTTCTACAACAACAGGAAGAACTCAAGCAATTTGATACAATTCACTCCCTTGCACCCATACTCAGCAGTGGTATTACTCAGCAACAATTGATATCTCTCATCTTCAACAACATCATGAAGATTGCTAGCAATTTGGCATTGACCTTTTACTAGGACCCCTACTCAAAAATATGAATTGCAGTCCCCTGGTTACAAAAACAACAAACAACAATCCTCCTCATCCAACTTCAGAAAAAATTCCATTCCATTCCAACACAACTTCTCAAATCGGCTCATCTTCATTTTGTTTGGTTTAGAAGGTTTCACTTAGTTTAGCATCAAAAGTTTGGAGGGTTTTCATTTTCATGCCCTTTTGTTTCATATTTCATACATGCGTTACTTATGGCTTTTTTTGTGCATGACATGTAGCTAGACATGTCTTATACTCCTTTTTAACCTCTAAAGAGAGTTTAATCTAAATATGTTTTGATGATAAAAAAAATCGTTTTAAATTAAAGAACCGTATCATAGATTGAGGCCCAAACATAGTAGACTCAAAAGCCCATACAACGGACAACTTCATTGGGTTGTCCACCGACACGCGGCGGCTTTCTTTGACGCTAAGGGGACCAATGGGAACTAAAGTAGGTAGGCCGTTAAACCAGCGCAGAATAACATGACCATAAAAAAAGACGTTTGCTAGCTGGGTCGTGAACTGTCTTAAAACAAGGCCAGCTGTCCACGTTTTCAGTGGGGTCCACACGCACCCAAACACCCCTTTAAAACCCCCGACCTCTCTCCTCTCACCATTCACAAATCACAACTCATTCAAGTCTCAAGTCCTCAGCTTTCTCTAATCTCTATTCAGATATGGCAGTTTCATTCAAGTCATTGGCCGCTGTGTGCGTGGCAGCCACTCTCGCCGTGGCCGCGTCGGCTCAGGATATGGAGATGGCACCGGCTCCGGCACCGATGCTGAGCGCTGCATACTCTTTGGGGATGTCCGGCGCCGTCATCTGCTCGTCCTTGTTGGTCTCCGCCATAGCTCTTCTCAAGAACTAGGGACTGTTTCTTTCTTTTCTACGTTTGAGAGATTTGATACGTGTTCTTAATTAATTTGAGTGTCTGTATGAATGATACTATTCTTTATGGTACAGTTTATGTGAATAAAACTTTTCAGATTTCTTATTTTCCTTTTTCTGGATTGTGTGGTTGTTAAGTATACAGCTGTGTCAACTGTCAAGTACCGACTCTTCCATGACCCTTTTGACACCTAACCTATTATTGTTATTTTGTAAATACTATTCAACACTGATTAATATCTCTTTTACCTTTACATTACTGACTTTCCCAATTAATGATCCTACACACCCTTTTTAACTTCTGATAGTTGAACATTTATGAAACAACAACCATGGATAGAAGAAGAAACTAATTTGATGATATTTAATTTATCGGTTCTTTTTTACTCCATTGACACTGACGTCTTGAGAATTAACTCACAGAAAGGGCGCGGCAAACGCACCGATCGTCAAATAGTATTTCGGTTCAATTCTGGTTATCGTACTCAATGGAGCAATAAAATAGTCACTCGACTTAAAATCCGTTATTAATCTGTTTCTGAATAGAGTTTTGTTTTGGTTTTGAAAATGTAAATGACATATTGTAATGCAAAGTAAAATAGATTGGATCAAGTAAGAAACGAAATAGCAGGTTTTGTGAAATTCAGAGGAAAAATGCGATCTATGACTTTAACGGGGTCACAATATAACTCATAATTCGTAGGCATTCGTATTTACATGTGCAGATAAAGTTGGTTTAAAGGCAACGGAAATTCTCTCAACTATTCCTAAACATCTCTTGATCGAATTAGGACCCTATTATAATCTAACTGTCTAGTTATTTCTAATCTAGGTGTAGAGAGACATAAAGCATTAAGATTCGTGAATTCCTCTAACTTTCAGGGTTGTAATACCATAGTTGTTGCACTCGTGTTAACCTAACTTTATCAGAGACTAGAAATAAACCCGAGTTGCATAATTCGTAGTTCTTTTAGCAATTCTCATCTCTCGATTGTTGAATGCTAAAACCTAAACATCTATCAAATGATCAATTTGACAAAGCAATAAGCGTAAATCATGCAAACAATAACCTAAACAAAAATTGCACAGAGTAAATACGAGAGCTTTGAATTATTTCATCATATTGTTTCCCCTAGCCTTAGATCAATGAAAATTTAGTTCATGGAGAAGAAGGAAGAACACAAAGATGAAGAAGAACAAGAGATAAACATAATTGCAAAGTAAAGTTGATACAAATATCGAATTGATGATTAATCTCGTGTATCACTTTCAATATTTGCTCCTAAGCACTTCTCTCTCACCAAAACTCAAACCCTAACTCTCAATCTCTCTAAACTTATACCCAATAAAAAATCTCCCTTTCTTAATGGATGCTCCTTTATATATAGGACTTCAAGACCTCTTTTGGAATGAGGAAATTTACCTATTCTTATGCAGAAAACAGAGCTGGGGAGAAGGCCTGACACGCGTGGCCTGGAATGGGCCCAAAAATGGGCCGGAATGAGGCCCAGAACGTCTTGGAAACAGGCCCGGAATGAGGCTCGGACCAGCCCATTAAACGGGCCATTTTGAGGCCTATTCCGGACACCTTCCCGTATCCAAACAATAACAATCCCTTGAAAAAAGTTGTAGATCTCTGAATTCTCTTCGATTTGACATAAAATATGAGGCAATCGAACTTCTTATGAAGAAGTTATCTCCTTCGCAAAATCAGTCAGCCTCCAAAACTCCGTAAACTAATTTTTCTTCTATTTTAGCCATTTTTCCAATCAAAACACCTACAAAACACAATGAGAGAGACAATACGAGTAACGAGAGAAAAGTGAACTAAATTAACGAATCTCGGAACTAAAAAGCTCAAGAATGTAGGCTAAAAACATCCAAACCCGATGCATTTCATGTCCACATCACACCCCACACTTAAACTTTTCTCGCCCGAGAATTCTAAACTAAAAAACAATTTAAAGATATGTCCCGGTTAAACCCCGAGGTTCACCTCGATAGGAGGAGTTCGGGCCTCCTTTATTCAAAACAATAAAAAGTAAAGATGCACGTGCAATGCATGAATCCTAAATCTAATGCATTCCTAAAAACATATTATATGATGCATGCAAAGGGGCACAAAAGTGGGTGATAGTTGAATCACTTGTGCATAGAGGATCAAAAGGATTTTCTCAAAGTTTACACATGCCACAAATCCTTACACACATCAAAGAACCATATAGACCGATGAATACAATTAAGCATGACGCTACTTACATTAAAGAATGACTTTTTCCATTTAAATTTGCATTTCCTCATTCACTCTAACAATGTGTTTCCTCTTTTCCCCATACACGGAGTTTAGAGATTCATATGCTATCATACTAGACTCATCTCCACTAATTGTAAGGAATCAAGGTCATTAAGAGTCAAAAAGGTCTTCAAGTTGGCTTGTAATGTAAGATTAGGCAAAAGGTAGGGAAGGAATATGAAAAGAAGCTCAAATAGATATCTCAAGACAAAAATGCTTCATTCTCAAACCAACAAGTGTTTCACACATCTCAACCTTCGTTTATGCACCATCCTACTTTTGCAATCTCTAATACCCCTTTTTTTATTGAATAGCTAAGTGTAGCACTAATTCGCTCATATTATTTATTTTTCTTTTATTTCCTTAGTTATCCACAATTTTATCAGATTTATTCAACCCATCCCGCCTTACCCCACACTTATCTTTTTTTACTAAGGATATAAATTTATTATCCCCTCTTTTTTCTATACATATATATATTTTATCTTCTTTTTGGGCGAAGGCTATAAGAATTTCTCAATACAACCAAATGGTATATAAAACTTTTTTTTTCTTTTTCTCTTTCGCTTACTTAACATCTCAAATAATAACTTCTCTCAATTGAGCACCTAAGCCAAGAGATATGGGTTCAAACAATAACGAGGATATAAAAAAACGAAAGGCATAGGATCATAATATTCGGGTTAGAAACGAAAGGCTAAAGCTCAAATGGGGTGACTACGAGTTATAATTATGTAAAGGTAGGCAATTTTGGCTCAAATGGTCCATAGATGGCCTAAAATCATTTTTTCAAATAACCATGTTCCTTATTCTCATTTCGCCTCGAATGGGTCATACATGTAGTTCTAGACTCAATTTACCATGCATAGAAATCAAAGAAATTCAACACTAGTTTAGCAAACACTCAGAATACAAGTGGAAGAGCTACTCCTAATGCATGTGCTTTCACTACTCATTTGATTCATTCAATATCCATATATAACTTTTATTTATGCAAGGAAATAAGCATATGCAACAGTTCAATCATTGAAACCTTAAGATCATATACACTAGACTCAACAAATCACCAGAAAATATTTTTTGATTCTTTTCAAAAATTTCAACTTTTTGTATTTTTCAAAAATTTATAACACGAAATGATGCATGAGCACACAAAAGAAAACATAAAATGCAAGACATACCCCACCCACACTTTAAAACTAAGCACGGTCTCCAATACGACTCAATCTTATGGGTAAATCGGGTTAAGAGGAAGGAACCCTTTTGATTAAATATCCTAAATAAAAAAGTCACTCAGAAGATACCAAAACCAAAAACAATCACAGCCACGGAAGCGGCTTATTTCTTATCATTGATATACAACCTCAAAATTGAAGGGAGTTTTACAAACAATGTTGCCATTGGGCTACATATGCTGCTTGTGGTCAGTCAGACAAACATATTTACTCAATCCCTAGCTCAAGGAGAGGATAACAGATTGAGGCTGCAATCACCTTTTTTCTCACTCCTTATTTTACTGTCCTTGGCAAATAACAATTGTTGTTAACAAATATACAATTTGGCAAAACCCGCAAACATATCCATTCATGATTATTCTTTTATTTCTAATATGCAGTTCATCAAATGGCATGGCATGCCTCTGTTTCCATAATCCAACGCCCACCCCACAAAGGCAACCAAATCTTCAATTTATACCATCAAAAGCTGGATGAGGTATCAGTTACGTTGATTCAGTATATGAATACAACAATAGATAAAGAAATACCCAAGACACGGGTCAATGTTAATAATGATGGTTTCCCATTAAGGTGGATAAACTGAGCTATAAATATGTAGTATGATTGGAGGTAATGTAGTATTTGAGACATGTAATGTAAGAACCACTCCCGGTCAACGCGAGTCAAATCAGCGAAAAACAGGAAAATTTAAAAAATTTGGACAAACACTTAAATGAACCTAAATCTGACCCCGAGGGTCGTACCGGACTTAAGTTGACCCTGATATCGACCAAAGTGAGTTCCGGGGGACTCAGGGCAACTTTCTGACCAATTTGGGAAATGTTGACTTTTCGCTGGAAAAGTCAACCGAGCGACGTTTTAGTCCGTTCGAGGTCTGTTTTGGATCCAAAAATCTTATTCGTAGTCACAGCGGTCTTAGTTGAGCCGTTTCCTTGAAGCCCGTGAAGTTTCGTAATTTCTTGGAAAAAGTGCCCGTTCGGGGTCCGAAACAACCGAATTACGCGAATCTGATTGGAAAATATCTAAAAGATATTTTCCAAAAGGTGGGGGACCCACTTTCCACATGTCACCAATGTGGTGGTGTTAGGTAACATTGAACAAAACAAAGAAAAGGTAATATGAGTGTTAGTTTGGTAATTAAATGGTTTTGGTTGGTATTTTGAACTAATAAAAGAGATTGGCAGAGACTGTGTTCGGCCATTATCAAAAAAAGGGAGAAATGGAGAGAGAGAAAGGGAAGGAGAGAAAAGCAAAGAAAATGGGAGATTTTGGTGATTTCCCGACGATCCGACCAACCGATCGACTCATCGACTGCGGATTCGAACTCCCCTCGTTATTCCCTACGGTGAGAACCCATTCTTTTCTCGTTTTGGTATGTTTGAAAATTAGGGTTTGAGTTTAAACGAGTCAAATATGGTTGGGTTTTGTTTAAGATTGGTTTAAAGATGAATGGTTGAGGTTTGGGGTTCGTTAGGAACGTTTTGGGGCGAAAAGAAAATTTTCCCATTGTGGCCGTGTGGGGCCCACTTGGCCGGGTGTCGGGTTTTACGTGTTCGGGTGGTTTTGGACGATCCCCGAATCGATAATTCACACCCGGAACGAATTATGGGATTAAATTGTGAAAGTTGGGAATTTCGGGTTTAGAAACTTTAAATGCGAATTAAATTGCTTGGAAGTCGGAATTTAATTCTGTCGATTGCGTTGGAACCCTTGAATTATTCTAAGATAGTAGAAATGAAAACGGGAATTTTCGGAGCCCCGGAAGGGCGTTTTCAAAACCCGGGCAGATTCGCCATGTCGGGCGAATCGGGCTTTTCCGAGCCCATTATTGACTATGTCGAGAAATTGGAAAGTTTGGGAGTGATCGACATTGTCGGGGTTGAGTTTGGGCGTCAAATTCATTAAAATTCAGCTTTGTCTGCAAACTTAAAAAGTGTTTAACTGTGATCTTGTTAGATCGTACCGAGGACCGCGGAAAGGGAAAGCTAGGCGAGTGATCGCGAGCACGCCAGAGCTTGGTTGTGGAATTTTTGGAAAGCGTTACGAGGTAGGGAAAAGTAGTCGGATCTCGGCCCTGACTAGGGAAAGTTAACAGTAGAAATGCATGTGACACATGGGTGTCGTGGGTTAAGTAGGTTTATCGAATATTAGAAAGGCAGGCGACACCGGGTGGTGTCGTATGATACGGGAACGTATCGAACAATAGAAATGCATGTGACACTTAGTAGTGTCGTAGGAGCAGTGAACTTTCGATATTAGATTTATTGGAGGCATTTGTTTATGCCCGGAGGTTGATTGTTTAATTTGTGTCTTGGGTGGCCATGAGAGCCCTTACTTTAATGTTCGTGTCTTGGGTGGCCATGAGAGCCCGTATTTTACTGCTGTGTCTTGGGTGGCCATGAGAGCCCGTGTCTTTACTGTTGGTGTCTTGGGTGGCCATGAGTGCCCGTGGGGTTGTTGAACCCGTGTCTTTACTTTGGTGTCTTGGGTGGCCATGAGTGCACGTGGGGTTGTAGAACCCGTGTTCTACCATTGGTGTTTTGGGTGGCCTTGAGTGCCCATGGGGTTGTTGAACCCGTGTTCTACCGTTGGTGTTTTGGGTGGCCTTGAGTGCCCGTGGGGTTGTTGAACCCGTGTTTTACCGTTGGTGTCTTGGGTGGCCATGAGTGCCTGTGGAGTGTCAAACTGGCGTTGTTGCTGTTTGTCGAACTTTGTTTGTGATTGTGATTGTGGTTACCTGAGGTTGGGGGCCCGCTTCATAATAACGGGGGTCCTGTGATCGCACGCGTCTGCATGTTCAGATGGGTTAGGGGGCCCGCCCGTGAGGAAAGGGGTCCTGGCCGCGCGTGCGTGGGTGGTGGTGACATGTCGATAGCCTGATCCGACTTTGTGTCGGGAAAAGTGCGACAGGTCGACCGCCTGGCCTGACAGGGATCGGTAAAGGGCGTGGGGGTTACTGAGCAGCTGGAGTGCGATTCTTTGTGATCTTGTTTGGTGTGCGATCCTTAGTGATCTTGGGTGTTGCGTGGTTATCTGTCGTGTCTTTGGAGGAAGTTGTCAATCGTTGTGTCGGGTCTACACTATGGGTCCGAGTGTTGAGTCGGTTGAGGAAAGTAATCGTCGTGTGTTAGTCGGGTTACTTGAGTTTGGGGATAATTGCCCCCGGTGTTTGGGTTGTTGTTGGTGTTACCGGCATTGTCTGCTAAGTATGTCGTAGTCAGTCTGTTATCCGTGGTGGTGAGCGAACGCTCACCCCTAGCTGCTTTTCCTACAGGTACTGGTCGCGGGATGGAGTAGGTGAGCTCTCGAAGCTTGAAGAGCTAGGAGCGGAGTCCGGGTTTTCTTTTGAGTCTAGCGACGTACAGTTTGTATTTTGTCCGCCTGTTGGGACGTACCTTTGAGTTGTAAATAATTATTTTGATGAACAAATGGTGATTTTAAAGTGATTTATTTAAAAGGTTTCAAAATGTTTTATTATCTTAAACGTTCGCGTTCCGAGTTCGGTTTTACTGAAATTGGGGCGTGACAGCTTGGTATCAGAGCTCGAGGTTTCACACCTAGAACTGTACGTCAATTAGGTGGGAGAGTCGAGTCAGTAAAAGTCTTGTCGTGCGTTGGGTACGCAAGTCGGAAACCGTGTGTAGACCCGTAGTGTCTTGAGTCATGGTTGTTGTTGTGTGTATGTGCAGTACGGTCATTACTGGCATACTGTTTGTGTGTTGCTGCGTGAAACGTTTTTAAGCTTTCGTGACTCGACTCAGGGGCGCCCCTGTAGTCGAGCGTGACGGTGCTGATATCAAGTGGGTGCAATGTAGTTCGGGGACGCCTGGACCGGCTTGTAACTGCCTGATGTCAAAATGAAATTTTATGGTGAAAAGGAGAAAGTTTTAAAATTGGTTGGCCCGGTGGGCGTGTTTTGATTTTGGTTAGACCGGTGGGCGTGCTTTGATTTGGTTGGCCCGGTGGGCGTGTTTTGAAATTGGTTGGCCCGGTGGGCGTGTTTTGATTTTGGGTAGGCCTTGTCGGCTTGTGATTGAGTTGTGTTACTTGAATTTTTCTGTGAGTCGTTGTGCGTGTGTTTGTTAAATTGGTGGTCGAGCATGTGTGTCGTTTAAGACCGCCTTTAGTGTTAAAAAGGAGATAAAGATCGAGTCTGAAACGAAATTGGAAAACAGGTCTGCGCGAGCGTCACGGATCCGTGACGGAGCAGCGCGTTTTGGAAATTTTAGGGCCTTCGTCACGGCTCCGTGACCCCAACCGTGAAGGGGTCTGTCACGGATCCGTGATCCCTGTCTTGTTCCACCATCTTGATTGTGCAGTTTGAGTGTTGGGTTTTGCGTCGGTGTGTTCACAGTTGTGTTGGTTGTAGAGGTCGTAAGTTCGGTGTTAAAAGGTGAACTCTTAGGTTCTAGACTCATCAATAACCTACGGTAGTGATACAGCGCCTCGGTGTGAGAGTCTCACCATACGGAGATGGGTTATGGTTGATGCGCTACGGCGCCATACGAACTAGGTTTCCCCTGTGTGAACGGGTGTTCGAGGTTTCCCTCGCGTGAACGAGTGGTTTGAGGTTTCCTTCACGTGAGTGGGTTATTCGAGGTTTCCCTCGAGTGAACGGGTGGTTTGAGGTTTCCTTCACGTGAGTGGGTTATTTGAGGTTCCCTACATGATCGAGTAACTAGGGTATCGAGGTTGTGAGCAATAGTGATTCGCTGAATTGAGAATGTGATCCCCGTTTGAGGTTTCTCTACGTGATCAGGTAATTGGGGTATTGAGGTTGTGAGCAATAGTGAATTGCTGAATTGAGAACATAATCCCCGTTTCGAGGTTTCCCTTACGTGAGAGAGTATTTGAGGTTTTACTGGCTTGAGCAGTGTGACGTTTTGGTATCAGGTTTTGAGGTTGTAGTCTGCCATGTTTAGATTGGTAAGTCGTTAGTGCTTTACTAGTATGCCATAATCAAACGGGTGTCCGTGGAGGTGAGCAGAACGCTCATCTCCTCTACTACTTTTCCCGCAAGGGACGAGTAGCGAATACTGGTTTGGTTGCGGAAAGTTATAAGTAAAGGCATAAAGGACCGTGTGGGGGTTGCACTAGACCTTACCGGAGTGACTAATGGAGTGGTTGTTCGGTCTCTGATTTGGGCGTCAGTTTTGTTGGATATCGGGGTATCATACTCGTTTGCTTCGTCGAGTGGTGTTGAGTTGTTGGGGCTGAGTTTAGAGCCGTTGAGTGCACCCCTGCGTCTGAATACGCCGGTTAGGGGAGGTGTTGTGTTGAATAAGGTATGTCGTGCCTGCGGAGTTAGAGAAGCGAACTGATACAGGAGGTTCGAGAGAGGGCTCAAGAGCCCTGGTGCCGGATCGAGTCCTCACCCTGAGGTTTCGGGTATGTTCGGAGTTGATAGGCACGACGACGGTAGAGGAGCGAGGTCTTAGAGAGACCGCGAGGTTCCGTGAGGTTCGGCAGCGACTGAGCTTGCGTGTGTATCCGTGGGAAGGATACTTACAAAATGACAGCCTTTGACGTGATCCTGAGAAAGGATTGGCCGACGAAGTGCCGAGCCAATATCAACTGTTACTGGCGACGAGTGACGGTGTCAACAGGCAACACGAGAGGTTCGTGTATTCTGGGCAGTAGGAGCGTAGTTCTCCTGTCGGCTTGTCCGCAGTAAAGGAAGTATCGGTCGTGCAGAGCCGAGAGTTACCGCGAGTGGCGTGTGAGTTCCCCGAGGTCTTCCGTGAGGAGTTGAGCGGGTTGCCACCAGTTCGTGAGGTGGAGTTCGGGATTGACCTGGTGCCGGGAACGGCAGCGATATCGATGGCGCCTTACAGGTTCGCGCCAGCCGAGTTGACCGAGCAGAAGAGTCAGCTCGAGGAACTTCGAGAGAAGGGGTTTATCCGGCCAAGCACATCACCGTGGGGAGCACCAGCACTCTTCGTGAAGAAGAAGAGTGGAGAGCTTCGGATGTGTATAGATTATCGGAAGTTGAACCAGGTTACGGTGAAGAACCGATAACCGAAGCCGAGGATTGACGACTGGTTCGCCCAGTTGAGAGGGTCGACCTATTTCTCGAAGATCGATCTGCGATCCGGATATTACCAGTTGCGAGTCCGAGAGGGGGACGTCGCAAAGACTGCATTCCGGACACGCTATGGGCATTACGAGTCCTTGGTGATGCCTTTTGGACTGACGAGCGCACCTGCAACGTTCATGGATCTGATGAACAGTATATTCCGGCCGTTCTTAGATCAATTTGGGGCGGTGTTTGTAGACGACATCTTGATCTACTAGTAGAACAAGGCGGCGCATGAGGAGCATCTGAGGGGTGTTCTGACCCTGTTGCGCACTCATCAGCTATACGCCAACCTAGAGAAGTGCGAGTTTTGGCTCGCTGAGGTGAGATTCCTCGGTCACGTTGTGTCCCGTGGCAGTATATTGGTCGATCCGGCTAAGATCGATGCGGTTTCAAAGTGGGTGCGGCCCACAAGCGTCTTCGAGATCCGCAGCTTCTTGGGGCTGACAGGATATTATCGACGATTGGTCTAGGACTTTACGCGTCTAGCCGCGCCTATGACTCTTTTGCCACGCAAGGGAGTCGGTTTTGTGTGGATGAAGGCTCGTCTGACTACCGCTCCAGTGTGATAGTGCCAGAGCGCGGGGTCGGGTATGAGGTCTATTGTGACGCGTCTGGGGAAGGACTGGACTGTGTACTGATGCAGTTGGGTAGAGTTGTTGCTTATGGCTCCAGGCAGTTGAAGATGCACGAGCGCAACTATCCTACCCTTGACCTGGAATTAGCAGCTGTAGTGTCGCGCTGAAAGGCTGGCGCTGTTATCTGTATGGCGAGAGATTTCAAGGTTCTCGGGTCATAAGAGCCTTAAGTACATCTCTTCCCAACGAGACCTGAACAGGCGCCAGCGGCGATGGATGGAGCTACTTGAGGAGTACGACTTGAGCTACTCTACCATACGGGTAAGGCGAATGTGGTCGCCGACGCCCTGAGTAGAAAGTCGGTTCTGGGCCTTGCTAACATATCAGTCCGGGAGTGGGACATGATGGGAGAGCTGGGCACGTTTGGGTTGGAGCTAGAAGAGGTTACCGGCTGCGTGGCCATGCGCTTCTTGATGGCTCAGCCAGCCCGGCTTGGCCGGGAGATAGAGGCACAATCGGTGGATGTCAAGACGACAGAGATCCGGGAGAGAGTTGCCAGCGGTGTTGACGTCGAGGGCTGGGATCGTCGTGCTAATTGGGAGTTACGGTATCGCGGAGGTTTGTTCGTACCGAGTAACGGTGGTGGTGACGAGCTGCGAGAGTCGCATTATTCGCGTCTGACAGTGCACGTGGGTAGCACTAAGAGGAGCGCGACATCAGGCGGCATATCTAGTGGAGCGGGATGCAGAGAGTGGTTGCGGAGTTAGTATCGCGGTGCCTCACTCGTCAGCAGGTGAGAGCCGAACCACAGCGTCCCGCTGGATTGTTGCAACCACTGCGGGTTGCACATTGTAAATGGGGGCACGTCACGATGGATTTCGTGAGCGGTTAGCCGAGTTCGCCTACAACAACAGCTTTCAGGCCAGTATCAGGATGTCACCGTTCGGAACGTTGTATGGTAGGCCGTGTCGGTTGCCCGTGTGTGGGGCGGAAGTGAGGAATGAGAGTTTACTGGGTCTAGAACTGGTCCGAGAGACAGCTGATTCGGTCGTGCCGAAGCGTGAGCGGTTGAAGACCGCGCAGAGTCAGCAGGAGCTATGCTGACAGACGGCGCCGACCTCTCGCGTCAGCAGTCGGTGACCATGTATCCTTGGAGGTGAGTTCGAAAGGTGGACTGATGCGTTTCAACCGCGGCGGAGGCAGGTTAGCCCCACGGTGTATCGGGCCTTTCGAGGTCTTGAGTAGAGTGGGAGCAGTTGCATACCGACGTGCACTACCACCGCAGCTTGGGAATATCCACGTTTCCCAGTTGCGGAAGTATCTACGGACCCCTCGCACGTCATTGAGTGGGAAGATGTCGAGATAGCAGGTGATGTCTCGTATAAGGAGACACCGGCTTGGGAAATGGATCTACGGGAGTAGGTCCTGCGCGGAAAGGTTATCCGCTTAGAATAGGTACAGTGGCGGCACCACGGGGTTGAGTCGACTTTGGGACGCGAAGACGAAGTTCGCGCGAAGTATCCCAATCTGTTCGACTCCTGAGGTACGTCTGTTTTAAATTTCGCGGACGAAATTCCTTTAAGGGGGGTAGATTGTAAGAACCACTCCCGGTCAACGCCAGTCAAATCGGCGAAAAACAGGAAAATTTAAAAAATTTGGACAGACATTTAAATGAACCTAAATCTGACCCCAAGGGTCGTACCTGACTTAAGTTGACCCCGATATCGACCAAAGTGAGTTCCGGGGGACTCAGGGCAACTTTCTGACCAATTTGGGAAATGTTGACTTTTCGCAGGAAAAGTCAACCGAGCGACGTTTTGGTCCGTTCGAGGTCCGTTTTGGATCCAAAAAACTTAGCCATCGTCGCAGCGGTCTTAGTTCAGCCGTTTCCTTGAAGCCCGTGAAGTTTCGTAATTTCTTGGAAAAAGTGCCCGTTCGGGGTCCGAAACAACCGAATTACGCGAATCTGATTGGAAAATATCTAAAAGATATTTTCCAAAAGGTGGGGGACCCACTTTCCACATGTCACCAATGTGGTGGTGTTAGGTAACATTGAACAAAACAAAGAAAAGGTAATATGAGTGTTAGTTTGGTAATTAAATGGTTTTGGTTGGTATTTTGAACTAATAAAAGAGATTGGCAGAGACTGTGTTCGGCCATTATCAAAAAAAGGGAGAAATGGAGAGAGAGAAAGGGAAGGAGAGAAAAGCAAAGAAAATGGGAGATTTTGGTGATTTCCCGACGATCCGACCAACCGATCGACTCATCGACTGCGGATTCGAACTCCCCTCGTTATTCCCTACGGTGAGAACCCATTCTTTTCTCGTTTTGGTATGTTTGAAAATTAGGGTTTGAGTTTAAACGAGTCAAATATGGTTGGGTTTTGTTTAAGATTGGTTTAAAGATGAATGGTTGAGGTTTGGGGTTCGTTAGGAACGTTTTGGGGCGAAAAGAAAATTTTCCCATTGTGGCCGTGTGGGGCCCACTTGGCCGGGTGTCGGGTTTTACGTGTTCGGGTGGTTTTGGACGATCCCCGAATCGATAATTCACACCCGGAACGAATTATGGGATTAAATTGTGAAAGTTGGGAATTTCGGGTTTAGAAACTTTAAATGCGAATTAAATTGCTTGGAAGTCGGAATTTAATTCTGTCGATTGCGTTGGAACCCTTGAATTATTCTAAGATAGTAGAAATGAAAACGGGAATTTTCGGAGCCCCGGAAGGGCGTTTTCAAAACCCGGGCAGATTCGCCATGTCGGGCGAATCGGGCTTTTCCGAGCCCATTATTGACTATGTCGAGAAATTGGAAAGTTTGGGAGTGATCGACATTGTCGGGGTTGAGTTTGGGCGTCAAATTCATTAAAATTCAGCTTTGTCTGCAAACTTAAAAAGTGTTTAACTGTGATCTTGTTAGATCGTACCGAGGACCGCGGAAAGGGAAAGCTAGGCGAGTGATCGCGAGCACGCCAGAGCTTGGTTGTGGAATTTTTGGAAAGCGTTACGAGGTAGGGAAAAGTAGTCGGATCTCGGCCCTGACTAGGGAAAGTTAACAGTAGAAATGCATGTGACACATGGGTGTCGTGGGTTAAGTAGGTTTATCGAATATTAGAAAGGCAGGCGACACCGGGTGGTGTCGTATGATACGGGAACGTATCGAACAATAGAAATGCATGTGACACTTAGTAGTGTCGTAGGAGCAGTGAACTTTCGATATTAGATTTATTGGAGGCATTTGTTTATGCCCGGAGGTTGATTGTTTAATTTGTGTCTTGGGTGGCCATGAGAGCCCTTACTTTAATGTTCGTGTCTTGGGTGGCCATGAGAGCCCGTATTTTACTGCTGTGTCTTGGGTGGCCATGAGAGCCCGTGTCTTTACTGTTGGTGTCTTGGGTGGCCATGAGTGCCCGTGGGGTTGTTGAACCCGTGTCTTTACTTTGGTGTCTTGGGTGGCCATGAGTGCACGTGGGGTTGTAGAACCCGTGTTCTACCATTGGTGTTTTGGGTGGCCTTGAGTGCCCATGGGGTTGTTGAACCCGTGTTCTACCGTTGGTGTTTTGGGTGGCCTTGAGTGCCCGTGGGGTTGTTGAACCCGTGTTTTACCGTTGGTGTCTTGGGTGGCCATGAGTGCCTGTGGAGTGTCAAACTGGCGTTGTTGCTGTTTGTCGAACTTTGTTTGTGATTGTGATTGTGGTTACCTGAGGTTGGGGGCCCGCTTCATAATAACGGGGGTCCTGTGATCGCACGCGTCTGCATGTTCAGATGGGTTAGGGGGCCCGCCCGTGAGGAAAGGGGTCCTGGCCGCGCGTGCGTGGGTGGTGGTGACATGTCGATAGCCTGATCCGACTTTGTGTCGGGAAAAGTGCGACAGGTCGACCGCCTGGCCTGACAGGGATCGGTAAAGGGCGTGGGGGTTACTGAGCAGCTGGAGTGCGATTCTTTGTGATCTTGTTTGGTGTGCGATCCTTAGTGATCTTGGGTGTTGCGTGGTTATCTGTCGTGTCTTTGGAGGAAGTTGTCAATCGTTGTGTCGGGTCTACACTATGGGTCCGAGTGTTGAGTCGGTTGAGGAAAGTAATCGTCGTGTGTTAGTCGGGTTACTTGAGTTTGGGGATAATTGCCCCCGGTGTTTGGGTTGTTGTTGGTGTTACCGGCATTGTCTGCTAAGTATGTCGTAGTCAGTCTGTTATCCGTGGTGGTGAGCGAACGCTCACCCCTAGCTGCTTTTCCTACAGGTACTGGTCGCGGGATGGAGTAGGTGAGCTCTCGAAGCTTGAAGAGCTAGGAGCGGAGTCCGGGTTTTCTTTTGAGTCTAGCGACGTACAGTTTGTATTTTGTCCGCCTGTTGGGACGTACCTTTGAGTTGTAAATAATTATTTTGATGAACAAATGGTGATTTTAAAGTGATTTATTTAAAAGGTTTCAAAATGTTTTATTATCTTAAACGTTCGCGTTCCGAGTTCGGTTTTACTGAAATTGGGGCGTGACAGCTTGGTATCAGAGCTCGAGGTTTCACACCTAGAACTGTACGTCAATTAGGTGGGAGAGTCGAGTCAGTAAAAGTCCTGTCGTGCGTTGGGTACGCAAGTCGGAAACCGTGTGTAGACCCGTAGTGTCTTGAGTCATGGTTGTTGTTGTGTGTATGTGCAGTACGGTCATTACTGGCATACTGTTTGTGTGTTGCTGCGTGAAACGTTTTTAAGCTTTCGTGACTCGACTCAGGGGCGCCCCTGTAGTCGAGCGTGACGGTGCTGATATCAAGTGGGTGCAATGTAGTTCGGGGACGCCTGGACCGGCTTGTAACTGCCTGATGTCAAAATGAAATTTTATGGTGAAAAGGAGAAAGTTTTAAAATTGGTTGGCCCGGTGGGCGTGTTTTGATTTTGGTTAGACCGGTGGGCGTGCTTTGATTTGGTTGGCCCGGTGGGCGTGTTTTGAAATTGGTATGCATGCTGCAGAGAGAACATCCATTTATACAAACTATATCATGTTCCTAATGCAAACAATGGATACCCAAAAGAGCAACAGAAAAAAGTTGGTTGCTATCACGAAGATGTGAATACTAGTACAGGAAAAAAAACAAACCCATGGTTCAAAATAAATGAAATTTCTAAAACTAATAAGTATAATTGTAGTTTTTTAAATAGTAATTCAGATTTCAAATGAGATAATTGTATCCTGATAAAGTCAATACTTGAAAATGGGATTTCTGAACATCTTTCACTTCATTTTGCTACTCTGGAAAACATTATGAAACTCGAAACCACAACTTACACATGCAATACACAATGGAAACGTGTAATTCCAAAATAAGCATATCATCACTCCCAGTAATAAATTTCTATGCACAAGGCATCCAAGGACTAACTAAACCTTGTGCATTTCATATAAAAAGACATATAAAGAACAATAAGCACTAGTCTAGTCTATGTAACCATGCCTACATCTTGATCATATTAAATATCACATTGACATAAAATACGTATATCTGGTATTAGAAAAAAAAATGCAACTTACAAAACTTCTATGGATCCAAAATTTTAAGACAAATCCAAACAGCTTCAATTTTGCGTTTACAATGAACTAGCTTAATAAGGTAAGACCTAGTCAAACTAGAGCACAAATGCTCTAAATCTCCTCAACACTTAAATTATCTGTTCCAGAACCAAAATGTGCTAGCAGAAAAGTTGACTCAGGCATCAAATTATCATCGTCATCATCATATT
Organism: Erodium maritimum; assembly: GCA_963921825.1. Taxonomy (NCBI): domain Eukaryota; kingdom Viridiplantae; phylum Streptophyta; class Magnoliopsida; order Geraniales; family Geraniaceae; genus Erodium; species Erodium maritimum. The sequence continues at coordinate 122,513,524 of OY997588.1, read as the reverse complement.
CATACTGAGCTAGTAGAAAAGCTTACTCCCCCAGACATTAAATTACCATCATCATATCCATATTGTGCTAGTATATAACCTAACTCATCAGGAATTAAATCTTCCTCATCATAATCAACATCATCATCATCAAATATTGGGGATCAAAAAGACCCATATCTCCATTCTCTTCTAACGGGTTCTCAAATATGTTCAAGTCAATCATATCAACTAAAGAATCAATGTCTTGGAGATTAGGGTGGTGTGGAGGATGTATACTTTGAGGTGATCTTTGATGAATCCGTACATAAGAGTCATGCTTAATAGTGAGCTGGAACACAACAAACATGGTATATATAGGAGACATATAACTAACACTATGAAATGAAAGTAACTGAAAATGTAAGGTTTATAACTCATAGAACTGATTTAAAAGCTTCCTTACTGATGGCATCTATGAATCCATCACTAAGTACAACAGAGAGGTACATGAATCATTGGTAGTAGACTACCCTAATAGATATAGGGATGCAATGCGGAAACACTCTTAGGGATTTGACCACAGGACATACTTGCAACACCACAACAGGTTTGGAATTATTAGATTGAGCCCAATGAAAACAAGACTAATGTTTGTTTGTTCTTGGAGAAGAGAAAGTTTTCAGAGTTAGTACATATAACTCTGTGGGGGCTGAAGGGGTTTATGTCACTATGGTAATACATCACCCTATATCTCTTGGGCATATCAGTCGCTGGTCCAGATAATTTTGAAGGACTCAAAATAATGTCTCAGAACCACAATCATGAAATTGGAATGAGTGAAGTTTAGCTGATTTGTCTCCCTGAAAACCCTACATGGATCAAATTCAATGAGCACATGATACACAGAGAAAGCAAGTTCTTGATGGTACATATATACCAAAATCATAGCCACACATGTACTCTTACATACTGCTCCCTCGTTCCCACCTTGGCTTGTTGTACTGGTAATTTTAATACTCAAACTGTCAAGTTGGAGGACTATACACTCATGAACTCATAATTACTTGATTAGTAGTCAGGCACTATACTGGCATACTGCTAATACTAAATAACTAAAACAGTGGTGAAAGATATATATAATTCATAGTGCACAAAAGAACAAATAAGTGAAAAAAGGTTATGAAAGCAACTCTAGGGAAAAAAAAGCATTGCCATAAAAGGTTATGAAAGCAAGTCTAGGGCCAATATTGAAATAACAAAGCATGGAAATAGCTGCAGAATCAGAACTGCAGTAATCCACAAACATTGCAAGTCCATTCAAGCATAGAAAAGAAGAAAGCACACAATTTAAGATATGAGCGCATTTAGTGAGTCATTCTTGCATTAGGCAATAGATACATAAACCAAGAAAATGGAATCTTGAAGTTATTAAACCGCCTAAAAAAAACTATGGGTAGAAGTATAGTACCTTATAGAAACAACTGGTTCCAAATGGGCAATTCCCATTTCCGAAATCAAAGTGCTTGCAGTCAATGGACCTGCATTAACAATAAAATTTAGATATATACAATCACCCATTAAACAAATGATAACTAACTAGATCCGTTAGCTTCTACAGTCCATCTTAAATCATGAAACTATAAAACGCATATGATATCTCCAACAAAGCACCAACAACTAAAACGTTTAAAATTCATTTGAAACAAAAGCAGTAGGTAGAGCCACATATGTACAGCCATACAAGTCAGAGAAGGCTATTCTAATATTCCAAAATTACCTAAGTTTTGCCATATAATTTTCAACTATTTCCTGCTTCTCTTCTTTTGATGAATACCATATAACACTTGGAATCACGAAGTATGACACCTTGCGACATATTGGGCATGCTCTGAGTGCAGAATTAACATCCATTCCAGATATTGGGGAACTACCACGCCAATTCCTGATACATGAAATGCAGAATGGATGATCACATTCAGATAGCAAACCAAACTTCCGTTCAGCTGCTGTAGGCTTTGAAAGTACGCGGTCCAGACAGACACTACATTCTATTTCCTGACTATCTTTTAATGCCTCAAGTTGCTTTTGCCTTTTCTCGCACAAGTTTAAATGATCTTCTCTTTCATCTGCTTTGAATGGATGCAGGCAATGTTTGCCACAAGTAGGACATAAGTCACCATGAATGTGAGGACACTGTTCCCCGCGTGGACAATTCGCAGCAGCAGCGAAGGAACAGATTGAGAGGTCAACATGCCTAGTGCTCCTCGGCTCAAGAACATCTCCATCATCCACAATATCACGATGCCCAGACTCTAACTTCCAAGACTGTTTGGCATGAGGGAAGAAAGGTTTGCTTGTAGCAGGAAGTTCTAGTGGAGCACCTGGTACTGGAAGTAGCCCACTTGATGCACTTTTAGTTGTATGAGCTAATGAAACAGACTCTGATGCCACAGATTGGTGAGAATTGGAACAAGAAGAAGAAGCAGAAGGTTGTGGCGTGGAAGGTCTAACATGTTCATACTTGCATCGGCTTCCGTAAGAGCATGCTCCTTTTTGATAGAAGGTGCATATCTGCAATTGCGAAGAAAAAGGCATATGCCAATTAAAATCTGTCTACTAAGGATAGGACAACGGACAAGCAAAGGAAGAAATAAATTCAGAAAACTCACATTATTTGACAGGTTCTTCCAATCATGAGCAAACTCGCAATGTTCCCCTTTCAGGCAAGCCCCATGTGCAAAAAACTTGCAAAGAATCCTGGAGAATGAAAAATATAACATGATAAGAACTCTTTCCAAAAGACCGGATAAGAAAAACATGAATATAACACAAAAAACCAAATGATGTCATTCCTTGGAAATCCGTATGGAATTCACATTATTGTAGTGTTGATACCCAAGAAAAAACTGTACAAACGCATCTAAAGGCAATCACTCGTCCTGATAATACCATATCAAAGTTTGGAAAGCAAAAGTAGTTGTAATAAAAAATAAAAGCACGAGAGAGGTGAAAACACGGAAGCTCATATAAAGTTGCATATTGCATGCAAAACAGCCAAACAAGATAGTGCTAACAGCGCAAATCCAATTGAGATTACTTTTTTGACATAAAAGCAACAAACTCATAAAATCATAAAACAAGCTTCGTTTTATCTCCTTTGCCCTTTACATTCAGTTTGTCTCTTCATCTCATAGACCATTGTCTGCCAATGATTAAGCAACTTAGATTTCATTGTGCACTCATCATGTTATAAAAAAACAATATTTGGAGATAATAACAGAATCCAAATGAGATTGAGGGTTTGCTCTCCTTTCCCCTTTACATTCACCTTGTCTCTTCCCCTCACAGAACATTGTCTGGCAGTGATCAGGCACCTTAGGCTTCTTGTTTTAACAGGTTACCGAAAAAACGAAACTTTGTTCTTCCTATGATTGTCTGCGCAAACATCTCAAAACCTCCATATAAAACCATTGGTTTCAGCTTGAAATTTCTTCTTTTCTTCAAATACCCAATTATCATCTCTTAAAAACAAACAAAAAATTGCCATTATTTAGACAGTAATGAACATCAAACACGCCACCTATGAAACAACAAGCCGTGTATAGGACATCAAAACACAGTTGAACAAACACCAAACAGTGACAAAATGAAATGGATGAAAGCACGTCTCAAAACAATCAAATCAATAGTTGCCCACAACAATGAGACCAACGAGTGAATCAAAACAATAAGCTCGATCCAAATTGTCGGAAATTATATGACGCAAGCGATTCATCGTCAATCAAACTTGGAAATCATTGAATGATAAGAGGAAGAAAAGGAAAGGTAATTGAAGAGATGAAAGGAGGAATAACCTATCAGACATGCCGGACAAAGGAGCGGAAGAGGGTCTGCCTGAAATGAGAAACAAAACCGTAAAACCCTTAGAGAAGGGACTAAATAGAAGAAGAGAGACAAAGCAGATCAAGATTAGAGGAGCCACGCACGTGGATTGCAATCATTCCTCTCAAGAAACAAATTTGGGACACCAAAAACGGATGGGTCATCGTTTTTGGCGATAGTCAGCCTCAAGTCTTCATGTCTGAAAATTGCCATTACGTTCGTTGTTATATACGAAAATGCCCCCATTTATGTGGCGATAATCCAATGTTGGATCTATTTGAATAAAATACTTCTTTTTAACAACGAGATTATATTAGGGAAATTCGAAAAAATATGCTTCATAATAGCATGTATTTTATTTATACGCTAGCATAATCTAAAATTGGAAAAATATATCTTTCGCAAGGTTTAAGACAAAAATAACATTCTTTTAATTGATACAAAATTCATAATTTCACATTCTCTATTTTTTATCATCCATTCACATCTACTTTGAAAATATATTCAGGTTTAATTAAATTATTCAAATATATTTTCGAAATATATATTAAAATTTTATATAAAAAATAATTTATTCAACTTATTAATTTTAAAATCAGATTTTAATTTATTTTTTCGAAAATTCAGATTATTTATATAATTATTTTTAAAGAAAAAAATTAATAATTAATAAAATTGAACCAAATAAATATTTATGAAATATATAATATTTTTGAAAAAAGCATATTGTAATATATATATAATATTTTTATTAAATTTACTTTTATTATTAAAATTATTTTTTAATTTATGTTTTTGAAAAAATCAGATTATTTTGATAAATATTTTTCAAATATAATTCGAATTTATAACGTTAACTTTAAAAAAATATACACTTCATGAAAAAATATTTTAATCGAATTTTATTAATTATTAAATTAAAATTAAAATTTTAAAAAGTGTTTTATTCAAATTTATTAATTTTTTAAAATCTGATTATTTTGAAATATGCTTATATATAATTTAAATTAAAAAAATTATTTTTCAAAAAGTACTTAGATTTTATAAACAATATATTTTATTCAATTATACTAATTATTAAATTCAAAATTTAACTTTTTTAAAATTTATCAAAATAATTCTATTTTTTGAATTTTTTGTAGTTTAAAATATGATTTTCATAATTTATATATTGAATAAAGTATTTTTATGTAAAGTATTAATGCATTTCGAAAATATATTCGAATAAAATAATTAAACATCAATTTAGTTTTAAAGGATTGGTGAAAAAGATGAGAAATAGGGAGGGTAAGATAAAGAATTTTGTGTAAATTAGAAGGTTATTTTTGTCTTAAAAGTTTGAAAAGCATAGTTTTCCAATTTTGAGTTATACTAGCATAGAAATAAAATAGATGCCATTATGAAGCATGTTTTTTCAAATTTCCCTTGTATTATTGATAACTAAAGAGAAATATCATACACATAGTATAAAGCGTGAAAATAAATAATTAGAACGATATTTCAAAAAAAAAAGAACGAGATATAATTTCACTAACGGGTGAAACCCTTTTTTTAAATGATAAAATGCTTAATATTATCAGGGTGAAACCTAGGGGGTGGGTCTCTATTCGTACGTTAGTATGCACAAGAAATCCAGTAGATGATCCTCGTCTCGACTTGGACTGGTATATTGTGTTGTAACAATCGTCTAAGGAGTATGTTAGGGAACAGAGGAGAATGAAGAACAACCAATGACTGTTCCGTGGGGGGCGAGGTGTGGCTCCTCTATTCCACCCCGTACTGTCACTGTGTCCTCATGACGACCATCGAGGCCGAGAACCGAGCCTCGCTATCATCCTATTTGGGTCTTCAATCCTATCACCGAGGGTGGCTTTCCTGATTATTCTACGCGCTGCCCGAGCCATCAGTCCAAGTAATGGATGAGGAATTTAAGCGGTCCAACTCCTGGTCAGCCCTGATCATGACAACTACATGATCCCTTGGATAATCTTTAGGATTGTCCGTATCCTGAAAATGGATGTCTTCTGATCTCCGCATACTAGGTCGTGTGTCCACAATGATGCGTGCTATAAGGAGCATCACTCATACCCTTGGTAAAGGTCGAGAAGTCTGTGGTCCTCGTCCCAAGTGAAGCGGTGCCTTAGTCACCCGTACTCGTTGGACGATCGTTCGCCGCGGGGTGGGGGAGTCTCTATGGTGTGGCTCATCGACATTTGCAAAGGGGTCATGGTCAGAATCCCCTGATCGTGGTCCTATGTGGCTCCTGGCGTTCCCACATTGGGCGATGGATCTAGGCATTTCGGGTCCCCTCCGAGGAAATGGCGCTACTGAAGGGGCCATGATCCTTTACTGGCCAATATTGTGGCTTCGAATAGGGAGTGTAGGTCCCCTATGTAGACAGCAGTAGCGGTGGACAATGATCCAATCCCACGTGGATCTTCAGACCAGCGTTAGTGCACGAGGGGCAGACATAGGCAGGAAGTTCCCCATCGATGCCTCGGTCCTCCTATCAGCTGAGGGGCGGCGGTGCATGGCTAGGTAGGGGTGGGCATCGGCTGGTGACCGACCTTTTCACCCTTATCCGATAACCGGACTGCGACTATCGATTTACTAAGATTCGTAACTGTCCCCGTCCCTGTAACCACCGGTTATTTAAGAATCCATCCGATTACAAGACCGATCGATTACGATTTTTACCCAGTCTACCAGTCCCATTGAACTGTTTTTGGTTTCTTTGTATGATAATTAAAGTTTAACTTTGACTTATTTTCTCATTTACAATATAATAAGGTCGTTCAATTGATCTGTTGAATTATTTGATGTTTATCATTTTCCAAATATATCTAATTATAACAATAATAAAATTATGAGATATGTGGACCAAAAATAAAATCGAACCATATTATATTATTGCAATATCAATATTTAAACAAAATAACAATATAAGGTATGCTAATAGCATAAAAATATATGTGTGTAATCAGCGAATAATAGCAGATGGATCACTTAAATATTTAAGTCAGCGTTAAAAACCAACACAAAAACATCTACACAGTAAACATCAAAAAATAAGATACAACCAACATAATTAGATTTGATATAACACAAAGCTAATAAAGAAACAAGAACAATGATTTAAACTATAAACATGGGAAATAAAATATAAATTAATTAATATACGATAATTATTCCATAAAACACATTAGTCATTTCGGAACCAAAATAAAAACATCAATAGAAACAATAAAAGATAAGTTAAAATATGAAATACGAACACAGATTCATGAAAATAAATTGAATAAAAAAACATATCCAATAAATTTAAATAATAAAGAAAAAAACGAAATGAACAAATATAATTATCAATAGAAATCAAGGATCTCAATTTGATATTACATCACAGATCCATGAGTAATAATACATATGCTTCTTATTAAGTAAGCTTGAAACAAAGTCTTATAATGTGTTTGTTCCATTCATCTAGCTTGTTACCAAATCGGAAAATATACACCAAAAGAAAATAAGAGCAAACACAAACTAAACAAGATTGAAACACGAAATACAAATTTTTTAGCAAAAAGTAAGAAATGAACTAGAGAGAATAATAAAGAGAGAACTTGAAACAAAATAGAGAGAGAAGATATTAGGGGGAGAGGAGAGAACGGTTAAATTAGGTCATGATGTGAGTTGTGAGTTAGTGTTAGGAAAGACCATATTTATAGAGGGGTGAGAAGGTGAATCGAGGTTACATAAAGTGTATGGGGTGATAGAAAGTAATTGGGCTTAAGAGTTGGACTATAAAATAATATATTAAAAGCATATGTTTATATAAAATAATGAGATAGATGGGCAACCCATTAAAAAATCAGAGTATCATGTAAATGATCTGTCGGTCGGGTTTTTTCTGTTTTGGAGGATGAAAAACCGTACCCAACCCAAAATTTCGTTGGGTTAGTACTTTTTTAACCGTAACTGTTGTCGGTGACACCGATTTTGGTGATTCCGTTGATATGGATGGTCGGTGACAGTCGATTTTTGGTGACGGACGAATATTTGCACAGCCCTATCGCGAGTTCTTAGATGACCGGCCTAGGTTAGGTCCCTTCTCTCCATAGCCTCGGGCGACTCCATGGCAGTTGGTGGAGATGGAGGCTTCGATTTCCAATGAGAGGTAGGAAGGATAGTTGTGAGGGGATGGGTGGGAGGTGGCGGTGACTACCAAGGTTTGGTAGGGTGTGCATGAAACTGTTGGAGTAACCATATATCGAAATAAAATAAAATCCTAACCCTAAGTGGGATAACCAAAAGTCCTAAACCAAAATATGAAATTGAAAATCCTAAATAAAATATCATTTTTCGAACGATCCAATAAGATGTTCGGAGATCGATATTGCGATTGTAATAACCACTCCCGGTCAACGCCAGTCAAATCTGCGAAAAACAGGAAAATTTAAATTTTGTGAGCAGACACTGAATTGAACCGCAATTGGACCCCGAGGGTCATACCGGACTTAAGTTGACCTTGTTATCGACCAAAATGAGTTCCAGGGGACTCAGGGCAACTTTCTGATCAATTTGGGAAATGTTGACTTTTCGTTGGAAAAGTCAACCGAGCGACGTTTTGGTCCATTCGAGGACCGTTTTGGATCCAAAAAGCTTAGCCGTCGTCGCAGCGATCTTAGTTGAGCCGTTTCCTTGTAGCCCGCGAAGTTTCATAATTTTTTGGAAAAAGTGCCCGTTCGGGGCCCGAAACGTCCGATTTTCGCGAATCTGATTGGAAAATATCTTCTAGATATTTTCCCAAAAAGGTGTGGGACCCAACTTGCCACTTGTCAAGCAAGTGGTGGTGTTAGGTGGGGGACAAGACAAGGAAGACTACTTTAGGTGTTAGTTTGTAATTAAGTATTAGTTTGATGTTTTTTTTTATAAATAAAACAAAAGGGAAGAATGAGTACACGTCCATACAATGTAAAAAGGGAAAAGAAAATGGAAAAAAAGAGTTAGTTTTTAGAGAGAGAAGGAGAAGGAGAAGAAGAGAGAAAAGAGAAGGAGTTGGGGTTTGTGGTCACTATTCACGAGCATCGAGCCATGGGTTTGTCTCAACGATAGTAGATTCGAGCTCACATCGTCTTCCTCTACGGTAAGAACCTAACCGATTTTCATTTTGGAACGTTTGAATTTTATGGTTTGAGTTTAAACGGTTTGATTAAGGTTGGGTTTTGTTTAAGATTGGTTTAAAGATGAATGGTTGAGGTTAGGGGTTCGTTAGGAACGTTTTGGGGCGAAAAGGAAATTTTCCTAATTGTGGCCGGGTGGGGCCCACGTGCCCGAGTATCGGGTTTTCGTGTTCGGGTGGTTTAGGACGATCCCCAAGTAGTTAATCCACACCCGGATCGGAATTTGGAATTAAATTGTGAAAGTTGGAATTTCGGGTTTAGAAACTTTAAACGTCAATTAAATGACTCGGAAGTCGGAATTCGATTCGGGCAAGTACATTGGGTTCCTTGAATTATTCTAAGACCGTAGAAACGAAAACGGGAATTTTTGGAGCCCCGGAAGGGCATTTCCAAAACCCGGGCAGATTCGCCATGTCGGGCGAATCGGGCCTTTACGGGTCCTTTATCGACAATGTCGAGTAATCGGGAAGTTTGGGAGTGATCGACATTGTCGGGGTTACGTTTGGGCGTTAAGTTTATCGAATTTCAGTTTATTCCTGCGAGTTTAAAGGTGCCTTGAAAGTATGTTCTTTTAGGTCGTGCTGCGGATCGAGGCAAAGGGAAGCTAGGCGAGTGACTGAGATCACGCCGGGGCTTATTTGGGCACTCTTGGAGAACACGCACGAGGTAGGGAAAAGTAGCCGGATCTCGGCCCTGACTGGGGAAAGTTAACAGTAGAATTGCATGTGACACCGGGGTGTCGTGGGTTGAGTAGGTTATTTAATTATTAGAAAAGCATGATACGGGATTGTAGCGTTTATTAGAAAAACATGTTACGGGAACTTAGTAATTATTGGAAAGGCATGTGACACTTAGTAGTGTCGTAGGAGCAGAGAACTTAGCGTAATTGATTTACTGGAGGCATATGACCATGCCCGGAGGTTGTTTGTGAACTTATCGATATTAGGAGTACTGGAGGCATATGACCATGCCCGGAGGTTGATTGTGAAACTGTTGATATTAGGACTGTTGGAGGCTTGGGTTAAGCCGGAGGTTGATTGTTTATTTTGGCGTCTTGGGTGGCCTTGAGAGCCCGTGTATTATTATTGTTGAGTCTTGGGTGGCCTTGAGAGCCCGTGTTATTATTCGTGTTTGGGTGGCCATGAGAGCCCGTACTTTACTGTTGGTGTTTAGCTGGCTTACGAGTTAGAGTCTCGGTAAGTTGCAAGCGTGTTATTTATTGTTGAGTTTGGGTGGCCTTGAGAGCCCGTGTTATTTATTGTTGAGTTGGGTGGCCTTGAGAGCCCGTGTTATTTATTGTTGAGTTTGGGTGGCCTTGAGAGCCCGTGTATTTAAATTGGTATCTTGGGTGGCCATGAGTGCCCGTGTCTTACTATTGATGTTTTGGGGTGGCCGTGAGTGCCGTGGGGTTGTTGAACCCGAGTCTTGACCGTTGGTGTGTCTTGAGTGGCAGTGAGTGCCCGTGGGGTTGTTGAACCCGAGTCTTGATTGTTGAGGTGTTTTGAGTGGCCTTGAGTGACTGTGTGATTGAACTTGCCTGTGATTGTGATTGTGGTTACCTGAAGTTGTGAGTTCTAAAGGTCGACAGCCTGATCCGACTTAGTGTCGATGAATTGCGAGTTCTAAAGGTCGACAGCCTGATCCGACTTAGTGTCGATGAATTGCGAGTTCTAAAGGTCGACAGCCTGATCCGACTTAGTGTCGATGAATTGCGAGTTCTAAAGGTCGACAGCCTGATCCGACTTAGTGTCGATGAATTGCGAGTTCTAAAGGTCGACAGCCTGATCCGACTTAGTGTCGATGAATTGCGAGTTCTAAAGGTCGACAGCCTGATCCGACTTAGTGTCGATGAATTGCGAGTTCTAAAGGTCGACAGCCTGATCCGACTTCGTGTCGAGGAATTGCGATAGGTCGATCCCTGACCTGATTGAGATTGGTTACTGAGCAACTGGTGTGCGATCCTTTGTGATCTTGTTTGGCGTTGTGTAGTCTTTCTGTCGTGTCCTTGGAGGAGGTCGTCGATAGTTGTGTCGGGTCTACGTGGTGTTATCGAGTGTTGGGTCTGTTGAGGAAAGTAACGGGTTGTGGGTCAGTTGGGTACTTGAGTTGGGGACTGTAGTCCCGGTGTTGGGTTTGGTTTTAGTGTTACTGGCTTTATCTGCTAATTATGCCGTAGTCAGTCTGTTATCCGCGGTGGTGAGCGAACGCTCACCCCTAGCTGCTTTTCCTACAGGTATCGCTCGTAGGCTGGACTAGGTGAGCTTCTGAAGCTTGAAGAGCTTAAAGCGGGTTTCTGGGAGTTTTGAGTCTAGCGACGGATACCTTGTTTTTAGTCCACTTGTTGGGACGTGTTTTAAACTGTATTTATTATTTTGTTGAACAAATGGTACTTTTAAAGTGTTTAATGAAAACAGGTTTTCAAGTGTTTCTATGTTTTAAAATGTTCGCGTCCCTAGTTCGGTTTTACTGAAATTGGGGCGTGACAGCTTGGTATCAGAGCTCGAGGTTTCACACCTCGGACTGTACGTCAATTAGGTGGGGAGAGTCGAGTCGGTAGAGTCCCGTCGTACGTTGGGTACGCAGGTCGGGATCGGGTGTAGACCCGTGGTGTTGTGAGTCCTGCTTGTGTTTGTGTGTACGTGCAGTGTTTTCTTGCTGGCTTGCTGATTGTTGTTGCTGCGTGAAATGTTTTTTAAGCTGTCGCGGGTCGACTCAGGAGCGCTCCTGTAGTCGAACGTGACGGTGCTGATATCAAGTCGGTACAACGTAGTTCGGGGACGCCTGGACCGGGTTGTAACCACCTGATGTCAAGAGTTGAGGTTTTAATGAAGTGGAGAAAACTTTAAAAGAAATTTGAGTGTTTTGATTTTGTTTGACACCGTGGGCGTTTGTGTTTGACTTCGATTGGCCCTGTGGGCGTACTGTGTTTGTTGTTGGTTGGCCCGGTGGGCGTGTTGTGGAGTCTTGTTTGGCCCGGTGGGCAAGGTTCGACTTTGGTTGTTGGCCCGGTGGGCGGGTGTCGTTGTCCTTGTTGTTGTAGTTATGACTGTTCGGCCGGGTTGGCTTGTGGTTGAGGTTGAGTGACTCGTGTTTGGTCGTTGTTTTGGTACTTGGGTTTTATGATTAGTGGTCGAGTGTCTGCGACGCACAAGCGTGTGGGTCGCTAGGAGAAGGGTAGGATGCGAGTGTCCTAGGATCGACGTGGCGGGCAGTTAGGGGCGAAACGGTCGCGGCTACGGGACGGACCACGGGCCGACCTGGTACGAGACCAAGAAGGACTCGCTGGTCCGGTCCGGCAGCCAGCATGGACTGGCTGGCATACCGGCCCGTCAACCAGCCCGGCACGGACGGCGTGCCGGCCCGGAAGCCCACATGGACCGGCCCACCTACCGAACCGGTCCAGCCAGTTTCAAAAAAAAAGGAGAAAAAGGAAGAAGGGGTTTGTTTCGTTGTGCGTTTAGGTTTGTGGTTGTGTGACTCGGTTCTTGTTCGTGTGGTTGAGCGTTGGTTTTACGGGTTTGTGTTCGCGGTTGTGGGTTGTAGAGGCCATGGGCCTAGTGTACGGTTGGGTTGTTGTTGAGTTTTTCGCTTCGCATTATTATAAATTAGGCATTAATAGTGTGAGCAATGGTGTGTGCTCATCTGAGAGCATGATCCCCGTCTTGAGGTTTCCTTACGTGATCGGGTATTTGGGTGTTTGAGGTTGTGAACAATAGTGATTACTGAATTGAGAAAGTGTTTCCCGTGTCGAGGTTTATCTTACATGAGCGAGTACTTGAGGTGTTGTTAGCATGAGCAGTGTGACGTTTGGCATCAGGTTCTGAGGTAGTGGTTTGCCCTGGTTAGATCGATAAGTCTGTAGTGCTTTACTAGTATGCCATAATCGAACGGGTGTCCGTGGAGGTGAGCATAACGCTCATCCCCTTTACTACTTTTCCCGTAAGGGACGAGTAGCGAACACTGGTTTGGTTGCGGAAAGTTACAAGTAATGCCTGGAGGACCGTGTGAGGTCTACACTAGACCTTACCAGGGTGACTAATGGAGTGGGTGTTCGGGTTCCGTTTTGGGCGTCGGTTTCATTGGATGCCGGGTTATCACACTCGTTTGTTCGTCGAGTTGTGCTGAGAGGTTGGGGCTGAGTTTAGAGCCGTTGAGTCCACCCCTACGTCGGGACACGCCGGTTGGTGGTGGGGTGGTGTTGACTAGGTTCTGTCGTGCCTGCGGAGTTAGAGAAGCAAATCGATACAGGAGGTTCGAGAGAGGGCTCGAGAGCCCCGATGCTGGATCGAGTCCTCACCCCGAGGATTCGGGTATGTCCGGAGTTGGTAGGCACGACGACGGTATTGGAGCGAGGTCTTAGAGAGACCGCGAGGGTCCGTGAGTTTTAGCAGCGACTGAGCTTGTGCGTGTATCCGTGGGAAGGATACCCACGAAATGACCGCCTTGACGTGATCCTGGGAATGGATTGGCGAGCGAAGTACCAAGTCATTATCGACTGTTATAGACGACGAGTGACGGTGTCAACAGGCAACACGAAAGGTTCGTGTATTCTGGGCAGTAGGAGCGGAGTTTCTCCTGTCGGCTTGTCTGCAGTAAAGGAAGTATCGGTCGTGCAGAGCCGAGAATTATCGCGAGTGGCGTGCGAGTTCCCCGAGGTCTTCCCTAAGGAATTGAGCGGGTTGCCACCAGTTCGTGAGGTGGAGTTCGGGATTGACCTGATGCCGGGAATGGCAGCGATATCGATGGCGCCTTACAGGTTCGCGCCAGCCGAGTTGACCGAGCTGAAGAGTCAGCTCGAGGAACTTCGGGAGAAGGGGTTTATTCGTCCGAGCACATCGCCATGGGGAGCGCCAGCACTCTTCGTGAAGAAGAAGAGTGGAGAGCTTCGGATGTGCATGGACTACCGGAAACTGAACCGGGTTACGGTGAATGACCGATACCCGATGCCGAGAATCGACGACCTGCTCTACCAGTTGAGAGGGTCGGCATACTTCTCGAAGATCGACCTGGGATCCGGATACTACCAGTTGCGAGTCCGAGAGGGGGACGTCGCAAGGACTGCATTCCGGACATGCTATGAACATTACGAGTTCTGGGTGATGACTCTGAACTACCGAACGCACCTGCAGAGTTCTTGGGCCTGATGAACAGTATAGTCCGGCTGTTCTTAAATCAGTTTGTGGTGGTGTTTTGTGGACGACCAGGATCCGGGAGTTAGTTGCCGGCGGTACGGACGCCGAGGGCTGGGATCGTTGTACTAATTGGGAGTTACAGTATCGTGGAGGTTTGTACATACCGCGTGACGGCGGAGGCGACGAGCTACGAGAGTCGCAGCATTCACGTCTAACAGTGCACGTGAATAGCACTAAGAGGAGCGCGACATCAGGTGGCATGTCTAGTGGAGCGGGATGCGGAGAGCGGTCGCGGAGTTAGTATCGCGATGCCTCGCCCGTCGGCAGGTGAGATCCGAACAACAGCGTCCCGCTGGATTATTGCAGCCACCGCCGGTTGCACGGTGGAAGTGGGGGCACGTCACGATGGGTTTCGTGAGTGATTGGCCGAGTTCGCCTACAGCAACAGCTTTCAGGCCAGTATCATGATGGCACCGTTCGAAGCGTTGTGCGATAGGCCGTGTCGATCGCCGGTGTGCTGGGCAGAAGTGAGAAATAAGAGGTTACTGGGTCTAGAACTGGATCGAGAGACAGTTGAGTTGGTCGTGCCAAAGCGGGAGCGGTTGAAGACCGCGCAGAGTTAGCAGGAGTTATGCTGACTGACGGCGCCGACCTCTCGAGTCAGCAATCAGTGGTCATGTGTCCCGGGAGGTGAGCCCGAAAGCTGGACTAATGCGTTTCAACCGCGGCGGAGGCGGGTTAGCCCCGCGGTGTATCAGACCTTTCAAGGTCTTGAGTACGTCTTTGAGTGGGCAGATGTCGAGGTAACGGGTGATGTCCCGTGTAAGGAGAAACCGATGTGGGCAAGGGATCCACGATAGCAGGTCCTGCGCGGAAGGGTTATCCGCTTAGAGCTGGTGTTGTGGCAACACCACGAGGCCGAGTCGACTTGGGAACGCGAGGACGAGGTTCGCGCGAAGCACACCGACCGGTTCAACTCCTGACGTGCGTTGTTCTAAATTTCGTGGACGAAATTCCTTTAAGGGGGGTAGATTGTAATAACCACTCCCGGTCAACGCTAGTCAAATCTGCGAAAAACAGGAAAATTTAAATTTTGTGAGCAGACACTGAATTGAACCGCAATTGGACCCCGAGGGTCATACCGGACTTAAGTTGACCTTGTTATCGACCAAAATGAGTTCCAGGGGACTCAGGGCAACTTTCTGATCAATTTGGGAAATGTTGACTTTTCGTTGGAAAAGTCAACCGAGCGACGTTTTGGTCCATTCGAGGACCGTTTTGGATCCAAAAAGCTTAGCCGTCGTCGCAGCGATCTTAGTTGAGCCGTTTCCTTGTAGCCCGCGAAGTTTCATAATTTTTTGGAAAAAGTGCCCGTTCGGGGCCCGAAACGTCCGATTTTCGCGAATCTGATTGGAAAATATCTTCTAGATATTTTCCCAAAAAGGTGTGGGACCCAACTTGCCACTTGTCAAGCAAGTGGTGGTGTTAGGTGGGGGACAAGACAAGGAAGACTACTTTAGGTGTTAGTTTGTAATTAAGTATTAGTTTGATGTTTTTTTTTATAAATAAAACAAAAGGGAAGAATGAGTACACGTCCATACAATGTAAAAAGGGAAAAGAAAATGGAAAAAAAGAGTTAGTTTTTAGAGAGAGAAGGAGAAGGAGAAGAAGAGAGAAAAGAGAAGGAGTTGGGGTTTGTGGTCACTATTCACGAGCATCGAGCCATGGGTTTGTCTCAACGATAGTAGATTCGAGCTCACATCGTCTTCCTCTACGGTAAGAACCTAACCGATTTTCATTTTGGAACGTTTGAATTTTATGGTTTGAGTTTAAACGGTTTGATTAAGGTTGGGTTTTGTTTAAGATTGGTTTAAAGATGAATGGTTGAGGTTAGGGGTTCGTTAGGAACGTTTTGGGGCGAAAAGGAAATTTTCCTAATTGTGGCCGGGTGGGGCCCACGTGCCCGAGTATCGGGTTTTCGTGTTCGGGTGGTTTAGGACGATCCCCAAGTAGTTAATCCACACCCGGATCGGAATTTGGAATTAAATTGTGAAAGTTGGAATTTCGGGTTTAGAAACTTTAAACGTCAATTAAATGACTCGGAAGTCGGAATTCGATTCGGGCAAGTACATTGGGTTCCTTGAATTATTCTAAGACCGTAGAAACGAAAACGGGAATTTTTGGAGCCCCGGAAGGGCATTTCCAAAACCCGGGCAGATTCGCCATGTCGGGCGAATCGGGCCTTTACGGGTCCTTTATCGACAATGTCGAGTAATCGGGAAGTTTGGGAGTGATCGACATTGTCGGGGTTACGTTTGGGCGTTAAGTTTATCGAATTTCAGTTTATTCCTGCGAGTTTAAAGGTGCCTTGAAAGTATGTTCTTTTAGGTCGTGCTGCGGATCGAGGCAAAGGGAAGCTAGGCGAGTGACTGAGATCACGCCGGGGCTTATTTGGGCACTCTTGGAGAACACGCACGAGGTAGGGAAAAGTAGCCGGATCTCGGCCCTGACTGGGGAAAGTTAACAGTAGAATTGCATGTGACACCGGGGTGTCGTGGGTTGAGTAGGTTATTTAATTATTAGAAAAGCATGATACGGGATTGTAGCGTTTATTAGAAAAACATGTTACGGGAACTTAGTAATTATTGGAAAGGCATGTGACACTTAGTAGTGTCGTAGGAGCAGAGAACTTAGCGTAATTGATTTACTGGAGGCATATGACCATGCCCGGAGGTTGTTTGTGAACTTATCGATATTAGGAGTACTGGAGGCATATGACCATGCCCGGAGGTTGATTGTGAAACTGTTGATATTAGGACTGTTGGAGGCTTGGGTTAAGCCGGAGGTTGATTGTTTATTTTGGCGTCTTGGGTGGCCTTGAGAGCCCGTGTATTATTATTGTTGAGTCTTGGGTGGCCTTGAGAGCCCGTGTTATTATTCGTGTTTGGGTGGCCATGAGAGCCCGTACTTTACTGTTGGTGTTTAGCTGGCTTACGAGTTAGAGTCTCGGTAAGTTGCAAGCGTGTTATTTATTGTTGAGTTTGGGTGGCCTTGAGAGCCCGTGTTATTTATTGTTGAGTTGGGTGGCCTTGAGAGCCCGTGTTATTTATTGTTGAGTTTGGGTGGCCTTGAGAGCCCGTGTATTTAAATTGGTATCTTGGGTGGCCATGAGTGCCCGTGTCTTACTATTGATGTTTTGGGGTGGCCGTGAGTGCCGTGGGGTTGTTGAACCCGAGTCTTGACCGTTGGTGTGTCTTGAGTGGCAGTGAGTGCCCGTGGGGTTGTTGAACCCGAGTCTTGATTGTTGAGGTGTTTTGAGTGGCCTTGAGTGACTGTGTGATTGAACTTGCCTGTGATTGTGATTGTGGTTACCTGAAGTTGTGAGTTCTAAAGGTCGACAGCCTGATCCGACTTAGTGTCGATGAATTGCGAGTTCTAAAGGTCGACAGCCTGATCCGACTTAGTGTCGATGAATTGCGAGTTCTAAAGGTCGACAGCCTGATCCGACTTAGTGTCGATGAATTGCGAGTTCTAAAGGTCGACAGCCTGATCCGACTTAGTGTCGATGAATTGCGAGTTCTAAAGGTCGACAGCCTGATCCGACTTAGTGTCGATGAATTGCGAGTTCTAAAGGTCGACAGCCTGATCCGACTTCGTGTCGAGGAATTGCGATAGGTCGATCCCTGACCTGATTGAGATTGGTTACTGAGCAACTGGTGTGCGATCCTTTGTGATCTTGTTTGGCGTTGTGTAGTCTTTCTGTCGTGTCCTTGGAGGAGGTCGTCGATAGTTGTGTCGGGTCTACGTGGTGTTATCGAGTGTTGGGTCTGTTGAGGAAAGTAACGGGTTGTGGGTCAGTTGGGTACTTGAGTTGGGGACTGTAGTCCCGGTGTTGGGTTTGGTTTTAGTGTTACTGGCTTTATCTGCTAATTATGCCGTAGTCAGTCTGTTATCCGCGGTGGTGAGCGAACGCTCACCCCTAGCTGCTTTTCCTACAGGTATCGCTCGTAGGCTGGACTAGGTGAGCTTCTGAAGCTTGAAGAGCTTAAAGCGGGTTTCTGGGAGTTTTGAGTCTAGCGACGGATACCTTGTTTTTAGTCCACTTGTTGGGACGTGTTTTAAACTGTATTTATTATTTTGTTGAACAAATGGTACTTTTAAAGTGTTTAATGAAAACAGGTTTTCAAGTGTTTCTATGTTTTAAAATGTTCGCGTCCCTAGTTCGGTTTTACTGAAATTGGGGCGTGACAGCTTGGTATCAGAGCTCGAGGTTTCACACCTCGGACTGTACGTCAATTAGGTGGGGAGAGTCGAGTCGGTAGAGTCCCGTCGTACGTTGGGTACGCAGGTCGGGATCGGGTGTAGACCCGTGGTGTTGTGAGTCCTGCTTGTGTTTGTGTGTACGTGCAGTGTTTTCTTGCTGGCTTGCTGATTGTTGTTGCTGCGTGAAATGTTTTTTAAGCTGTCGCGGGTCGACTCAGGAGCGCTCCTGTAGTCGAACGTGACGGTGCTGATATCAAGTCGGTACAACGTAGTTCGGGGACGCCTGGACCGGGTTGTAACCACCTGATGTCAAGAGTTGAGGTTTTAATGAAGTGGAGAAAACTTTAAAAGAAATTTGAGTGTTTTGATTTTGTTTGACGCCGTGGGCGTTTGTGTTTGACTTCGATTGGCCCTGTGGGCGTACTGTGTTTGTTGTTGGTTGGCCCGGTGGGCGTGTTGTGGAGTCTTGTTTGGCCCGGTGGGCAAGGTTCGACTTTGGTTGTTGGCCCGGTGGGCGGGTGTCGTTGTCCTTGTTGTTGTAGTTATGACTGTTCGGCCGGGTTGGCTTGTGGTTGAGGTTGAGTGACTCGTGTTTGGTCGTTGTTTTGGTACTTGGGTTTTATGATTAGTGGTCGAGTGTCTGCGACGCACAAGCGTGTGGGTCGCTAGGAGAAGGGTAGGATGCGAGTGTCCTAGGATCGACGTGGCGGGCAGTTAGGGGCGAAACGGTCGCGGCTACGGGACGGACCACGGGCCGACCTGGTACGAGACCAAGAAGGACTCGCTGGTCCGGTCCGGCAGCCAGCATGGACTGGCTGGCATACCGGCCCGTCAACCAGCCCGGCACGGACGGCGTGCCGGCCCGGAAGCCCACATGGACCGGCCCACCTACCGAACCGGTCCAGCCAGTTTCAAAAAAAAAGGAGAAAAAGGAAGAAGGGGTTTGTTTCGTTGTGCGTTTAGGTTTGTGGTTGTGTGACTCGGTTCTTGTTCGTGTGGTTGAGCGTTGGTTTTACGGGTTTGTGTTCGCGGTTGTGGGTTGTAGAGGCCATGGGCCTAGTGTACGGTTGGGTTGTTGTTGAGTTTTTCGCTTCGCATTATTATAAATTAGGCATTAATAGTGTGAGCAATGGTGTGTGCTCATCTGAGAGCATGATCCCCGTCTTGAGGTTTCCTTACGTGATCGGGTATTTGGGTGTTTGAGGTTGTGAACAATAGTGATTACTGAATTGAGAAAGTGTTTCCCGTGTCGAGGTTTATCTTACATGAGCGAGTACTTGAGGTGTTGTTAGCATGAGCAGTGTGACGTTTGGCATCAGGTTCTGAGGTAGTGGTTTGCCCTGGTTAGATCGATAAGTCTGTAGTGCTTTACTAGTATGCCATAATCGAACGGGTGTCCGTGGAGGTGAGCATAACGCTCATCCCCTTTACTACTTTTCCCGTAAGGGACGAGTAGCGAACACTGGTTTGGTTGCGGAAAGTTACAAGTAATGCCTGGAGGACCGTGTGAGGTCTACACTAGACCTTACCAGGGTGACTAATGGAGTGGGTGTTCGGGTTCCGTTTTGGGCGTCGGTTTCATTGGATGCCGGGTTATCACACTCGTTTGTTCGTCGAGTTGTGCTGAGAGGTTGGGGCTGAGTTTAGAGCCGTTGAGTCCACCCCTACGTCGGGACACGCCGGTTGGTGGTGGGGTGGTGTTGACTAGGTTCTGTCGTGCCTGCGGAGTTAGAGAAGCAAATCGATACAGGAGGTTCGAGAGAGGGCTCGAGAGCCCCGATGCTGGATCGAGTCCTCACCCCGAGGATTCGGGTATGTCCGGAGTTGGTAGGCACGACGACGGTATTGGAGCGAGGTCTTAGAGAGACCGCGAGGGTCCGTGAGTTTTAGCAGCGACTGAGCTTGTGCGTGTATCCGTGGGAAGGATACCCACGAAATGACCGCCTTGACGTGATCCTGGGAATGGATTGGCGAGCGAAGTACCAAGTCATTATCGACTGTTATAGACGACGAGTGACGGTGTCAACAGGCAACACGAAAGGTTCGTGTATTCTGGGCAGTAGGAGCGGAGTTTCTCCTGTCGGCTTGTCTGCAGTAAAGGAAGTATCGGTCGTGCAGAGCCGAGAATTATCGCGAGTGGCGTGCGAGTTCCCCGAGGTCTTCCCTAAGGAATTGAGCGGGTTGCCACCAGTTCGTGAGGTGGAGTTCGGGATTGACCTGATGCCGGGAATGGCAGCGATATCGATGGCGCCTTACAGGTTCGCGCCAGCCGAGTTGACCGAGCTGAAGAGTCAGCTCGAGGAACTTCGGGAGAAGGGGTTTATTCGTCCGAGCACATCGCCATGGGGAGCGCCAGCACTCTTCGTGAAGAAGAAGAGTGGAGAGCTTCGGATGTGCATGGACTACCGGAAACTGAACCGGGTTACGGTGAATGACCGATACCCGATGCCGAGAATCGACGACCTGCTCTACCAGTTGAGAGGGTCGGCATACTTCTCGAAGATCGACCTGGGATCCGGATACTACCAGTTGCGAGTCCGAGAGGGGGACGTCGCAAGGACTGCATTCCGGACATGCTATGAACATTACGAGTTCTGGGTGATGACTCTGAACTACCGAACGCACCTGCAGAGTTCTTGGGCCTGATGAACAGTATAGTCCGGCTGTTCTTAAATCAGTTTGTGGTGGTGTTTTGTGGACGACCAGGATCCGGGAGTTAGTTGCCGGCGGTACGGACGCCGAGGGCTGGGATCGTTGTACTAATTGGGAGTTACAGTATCGTGGAGGTTTGTACATACCGCGTGACGGCGGAGGCGACGAGCTACGAGAGTCGCAGCATTCACGTCTAACAGTGCACGTGAATAGCACTAAGAGGAGCGCGACATCAGGTGGCATGTCTAGTGGAGCGGGATGCGGAGAGCGGTCGCGGAGTTAGTATCGCGATGCCTCGCCCGTCGGCAGGTGAGATCCGAACAACAGCGTCCCGCTGGATTATTGCAGCCACCGCCGGTTGCACGGTGGAAGTGGGGGCACGTCACGATGGGTTTCGTGAGTGATTGGCCGAGTTCGCCTACAGCAACAGCTTTCAGGCCAGTATCATGATGGCACCGTTCGAAGCGTTGTGCGATAGGCCGTGTCGATCGCCGGTGTGCTGGGCAGAAGTGAGAAATAAGAGGTTACTGGGTCTAGAACTGGATCGAGAGACAGTTGAGTTGGTCGTGCCAAAGCGGGAGCGGTTGAAGACCGCGCAGAGTTAGCAGGAGTTATGCTGACTGACGGCGCCGACCTCTCGAGTCAGCAATCAGTGGTCATGTGTCCCGGGAGGTGAGCCCGAAAGCTGGACTAATGCGTTTCAACCGCGGCGGAGGCGGGTTAGCCCCGCGGTGTATCAGACCTTTCAAGGTCTTGAGTACGTCTTTGAGTGGGCAGATGTCGAGGTAACGGGTGATGTCCCGTGTAAGGAGAAACCGATGTGGGCAAGGGATCCACGATAGCAGGTCCTGCGCGGAAGGGTTATCCGCTTAGAGCTGGTGTTGTGGCAACACCACGAGGCCGAGTCGACTTGGGAACGCGAGGACGAGGTTCGCGCGAAGCACACCGACCGGTTCAACTCCTGACGTGCGTTGTTCTAAATTTCGTGGACGAAATTCCTTTAAGGGGGGTAGATTGTAATAACCACTCCCGCCCGGTCAACGCCAGTCAAATCTGCGAAAAACAGGAAAATTTAAATTTTGTGAGCAGACACTGAATTGAACCGCAATTGGACCCCGAGGGTCATACCGGACTTAAGTTGACCTTGTTATCGACCAAAATGAGTTCCAGGGGACTCAGGGCAACTTTCTGATCAATTTGGGAAATGTTGACTTTTCGTTGGAAAAGTCAACCGAGCGACGTTTTGGTCCATTCGAGGACCGTTTTGGATCCAAAAAGCTTAGCCGTCGTCGCAGCGATCTTAGTTGAGCCGTTTCCTTGTAGCCCGCGAAGTTTCATAATTTTTTGGAAAAAGTGCCCGTTCGGGGCCCGAAACGTCCGATTTTCGCGAATCTGATTGGAAAATATCTTCTAGATATTTTCCCAAAAAGGTGTGGGACCCAACTTGCCACTTGTCAAGCAAGTGGTGGTGTTAGGTGGGGGACAAGACAAGGAAGACTACTTTAGGTGTTAGTTTGTAATTAAGTATTAGTTTGATGTTTTTTTTTATAAATAAAACAAAAGGGAAGAATGAGTACACGTCCATACAATGTAAAAAGGGAAAAGAAAATGGAAAAAAAGAGTTAGTTTTTAGAGAGAGAAGGAGAAGGAGAAGAAGAGAGAAAAGAGAAGGAGTTGGGGTTTGTGGTCACTATTCACGAGCATCGAGCCATGGGTTTGTCTCAACGATAGTAGATTCGAGCTCACATCGTCTTCCTCTACGGTAAGAACCTAACCGATTTTCATTTTGGAACGTTTGAATTTTATGGTTTGAGTTTAAACGGTTTGATTAAGGTTGGGTTTTGTTTAAGATTGGTTTAAAGATGAATGGTTGAGGTTAGGGGTTCGTTAGGAACGTTTTGGGGCGAAAAGGAAATTTTCCTAATTGTGGCCGGGTGGGGCCCACGTGCCCGAGTATCGGGTTTTCGTGTTCGGGTGGTTTAGGACGATCCCCAAGTAGTTAATCCACACCCGGATCGGAATTTGGAATTAAATTGTGAAAGTTGGAATTTCGGGTTTAGAAACTTTAAACGTCAATTAAATGACTCGGAAGTCGGAATTCGATTCGGGCAAGTACATTGGGTTCCTTGAATTATTCTAAGACCGTAGAAACGAAAACGGGAATTTTTGGAGCCCCGGAAGGGCATTTCCAAAACCCGGGCAGATTCGCCATGTCGGGCGAATCGGGCCTTTACGGGTCCTTTATCGACAATGTCGAGTAATCGGGAAGTTTGGGAGTGATCGACATTGTCGGGGTTACGTTTGGGCGTTAAGTTTATCGAATTTCAGTTTATTCCTGCGAGTTTAAAGGTGCCTTGAAAGTATGTTCTTTTAGGTCGTGCTGCGGATCGAGGCAAAGGGAAGCTAGGCGAGTGACTGAGATCACGCCGGGGCTTATTTGGGCACTCTTGGAGAACACGCACGAGGTAGGGAAAAGTAGCCGGATCTCGGCCCTGACTGGGGAAAGTTAACAGTAGAATTGCATGTGACACCGGGGTGTCGTGGGTTGAGTAGGTTATTTAATTATTAGAAAAGCATGATACGGGATTGTAGCGTTTATTAGAAAAACATGTTACGGGAACTTAGTAATTATTGGAAAGGCATGTGACACTTAGTAGTGTCGTAGGAGCAGAGAACTTAGCGTAATTGATTTACTGGAGGCATATGACCATGCCCGGAGGTTGTTTGTGAACTTATCGATATTAGGAGTACTGGAGGCATATGACCATGCCCGGAGGTTGATTGTGAAACTGTTGATATTAGGACTGTTGGAGGCTTGGGTTAAGCCGGAGGTTGATTGTTTATTTTGGCGTCTTGGGTGGCCTTGAGAGCCCGTGTATTATTATTGTTGAGTCTTGGGTGGCCTTGAGAGCCCGTGTTATTATTCGTGTTTGGGTGGCCATGAGAGCCCGTACTTTACTGTTGGTGTTTAGCTGGCTTACGAGTTAGAGTCTCGGTAAGTTGCAAGCGTGTTATTTATTGTTGAGTTTGGGTGGCCTTGAGAGCCCGTGTTATTTATTGTTGAGTTGGGTGGCCTTGAGAGCCCGTGTTATTTATTGTTGAGTTTGGGTGGCCTTGAGAGCCCGTGTATTTAAATTGGTATCTTGGGTGGCCATGAGTGCCCGTGTCTTACTATTGATGTTTTGGGGTGGCCGTGAGTGCCGTGGGGTTGTTGAACCCGAGTCTTGACCGTTGGTGTGTCTTGAGTGGCAGTGAGTGCCCGTGGGGTTGTTGAACCCGAGTCTTGATTGTTGAGGTGTTTTGAGTGGCCTTGAGTGACTGTGTGATTGAACTTGCCTGTGATTGTGATTGTGGTTACCTGAAGTTGTGAGTTCTAAAGGTCGACAGCCTGATCCGACTTAGTGTCGATGAATTGCGAGTTCTAAAGGTCGACAGCCTGATCCGACTTAGTGTCGATGAATTGCGAGTTCTAAAGGTCGACAGCCTGATCCGACTTAGTGTCGATGAATTGCGAGTTCTAAAGGTCGACAGCCTGATCCGACTTAGTGTCGATGAATTGCGAGTTCTAAAGGTCGACAGCCTGATCCGACTTAGTGTCGATGAATTGCGAGTTCTAAAGGTCGACAGCCTGATCCGACTTCGTGTCGAGGAATTGCGATAGGTCGATCCCTGACCTGATTGAGATTGGTTACTGAGCAACTGGTGTGCGATCCTTTGTGATCTTGTTTGGCGTTGTGTAGTCTTTCTGTCGTGTCCTTGGAGGAGGTCGTCGATAGTTGTGTCGGGTCTACGTGGTGTTATCGAGTGTTGGGTCTGTTGAGGAAAGTAACGGGTTGTGGGTCAGTTGGGTACTTGAGTTGGGGACTGTAGTCCCGGTGTTGGGTTTGGTTTTAGTGTTACTGGCTTTATCTGCTAATTATGCCGTAGTCAGTCTGTTATCCGCGGTGGTGAGCGAACGCTCACCCCTAGCTGCTTTTCCTACAGGTATCGCTCGTAGGCTGGACTAGGTGAGCTTCTGAAGCTTGAAGAGCTTAAAGCGGGTTTCTGGGAGTTTTGAGTCTAGCGACGGATACCTTGTTTTTAGTCCACTTGTTGGGACGTGTTTTAAACTGTATTTATTATTTTGTTGAACAAATGGTACTTTTAAAGTGTTTAATGAAAACAGGTTTTCAAGTGTTTCTATGTTTTAAAATGTTCGCGTCCCTAGTTCGGTTTTACTGAAATTGGGGCGTGACAGCGATAGCGTCCGAAGAAACCGGTACAGCGAGTCCAAACGGGGAGTTAGGGAAAAACGGGCCCCTTTCTGGATAGTTGGCTCCGAGACGGACTGTATACTCCTCTGAGGATCCATCTTGCGTCATCCTCCCTTTATTGATAAACTACTGCTCCATTAACACAGGAGTGTTGGCTCTTGAGATGGTGGAAGAGTACCATGCCAGAACTTAGTGGAACCACTTCTACCATACATCTGGTGAGGCGGTGTTGTCGACCGACCCCCACTAGACCACAAACTCCTCATCGGCGAGGCGAGGGTGATTCATGCCCCCTTCGCTTCTCGTGACACTCCGATATCCAAAAGTTCTCCCATCGGGTGTGTCATACGTAGCAAGGAGCCTATAGCTAGATCGGGGATCCCCTTTAGTTTCTCTCCATATGACTCACCATCTTCGTCCCTCGTAGGTCCCGAAAGTTCTTTGAGCCCCATAGATAACCACCATGGGTATACCAAGGACAACTCTTGCCCACCAGACATAACAACATCCACAACCACGCAGCAAATTAGAGCTCATCGCCCCCACCGCCGAATACCCATCATCGACTGTCCAGTTCATATCCATCCCTCCCTACGAGTTTACCGCCAAGGGCACAAGCTACAATATTCCTTGTTGCCGCGAAAACGAGGACCACACCCACAGACAAAGTGGCAGTTGGGGATCGAACCCTTCCTGCACAAAAAAGACAAGCATCCCCTCGCTCTCGGTTGTTGTCGTCATGCTTTGTAGGTGCAGCACTTCAGATCATGTCCTCCCCTCCTCAACTATGCTCGGACACAAAGAGAGACACCGAATGAGACATCCCAAACGCAGAGAACAACATCCGCAATCGCCATGACTACCACAATAGAGAATATGGCAACTAGGTCATAAGGCTTTTTCAATAATTATCTGATTATCTGTTGAGCTTTCATTTCAGATATGACATTTATAGGTTAAAAGTATATGTAAATCACGGCTTTAAAAATATATGTGTTTAACCAATTAATTTCTTTTTGAGCATACGAAGGAAGTTTTATTGATAAGGAAATAAAAAGATCACTTTGGGGCGTACAAAAGTCGAAATAAACTAACAGGATGAGATAAAGTTTATGACTAAATGCCTGGTGATACCCAAGAGGAGGCTAGGGGTGGTTTCCTATTCGAATTGTGATTGGCGTCGTGAATCCTCGAGAATTTCCCCGTCTCAACTTGAACGGTCATGTTATGTCGTAATAGTCGTTCAAGGAGTATGCCAGAGAAAGGAGGAGGTTGGGGAGTAGAAGGTGTCTGCTCCGCAATGGTCGGGGTGTGGTTCCTCTTAGACACCCTGAGTTGCCCTAGGTGTCTCATAGCGAACCGCGACGTAGCTCACTGTGCCTTGATGATGCCCTATCAGGGCCAACCTTCTCGGCATAGTCTGTATAGTCCAGACTGCCTTGGGTGGGGGTGTCGGATCCATCCAGCCGATAAAGGAGAGGTACCATCAAGGATCCTCCATCCGTTCACCAGGGGTTCCCGTGAAGATGGGTTCATCTCGTTAGTCCATAGGCCGGAGATTGGCTCAGGGGTAGCGGCGATCGCCTCCCATGTGGTTCATGTAGGGACGGGTATCCACAGTGGCACAGTTCTACATCATCATGTTTGTTACCCTCGGTGATCGGTTGTTGCCCCACTCCTCTAATACTTTAGTGGTCGGTTCACCAATCTCCAACTCATGATAGTCGATCGACCTCCATGTGTAGGGTTCAAGTGGGTGGGAGGCCCGGTCCTGCATGGGTGATGTAGGTAGAGTAGGCTCATCCTCTCGAATCCACTCGGGCCTCATGAAATTTCGGGCAGCGGACAAAGTAGGTTCTGGTGCTGGGTCTTCACCGATAGGGGTATAACCGTGATAAGGCCATGGATCGTGCTCTGTTGGATCCCGGAGCCCTACCTCGCACGAAAATGTCATGTGACAGCGATTGAAGAACGAGTTCATCCCAAAGAAGGAACCAAGAGGAGTTTAGGGTATTCCATGGAACACCCTAAATATATAGAAAGTTAGCTTAATTATTAAAGGTTTCAGTTAATAACTTTCCACCTGAGTTCAATTCCCCACATTGAAACACCCTTGCTTTTATTTTATTTTTTTTGTTATAGCTTGCGTTGGGCTTTTTTGTCATGATTTTTGCTGTTGTCTGGGCTATTGCACTCCCAACACCAATATCATATCAAATTTAAATATAAAATATATTTCTAAAAAAATAAATGAGCATATATATCTTAATTCTTAAAAGCAAATTAAGTCATCCTAAACTTCATAAAAACAATAATTAAATACATTATGAAATTAATTAGTAACCAAAATCTTAACCATTATATCATAATAATATTAAAAAAAATCTCATAATTCAATCACAAACATTTTGTTTGAATAACAAAACTTTAAAAAAAAAGTAACATGATATAGATATTTCAGTTACATTTAATTTAATATTTTACAAATTTAAATCAGAGTTTGGATAGAAAAATGGTGGATATTTGAATATCTTGTGGATACTTTACCTCTTTTCGCTCTAAATCGCTGAATTTTAGCTTCAAACTACTGTAACACTTTTCAGCAATCCAATTCAAATTGATGGTAGATTGCACTTGAAAATAGAATGGTTAAATGATGTTTCGATTATATTTATACAAAAAGAACGGAGTCTCATGTATATATGAATGATTAGGTATTTAAATATTTTTATTCAATTTAATGTATTTTTAATAAGAATTTTTGTTTCTTGTTTCAAAATATATTTATCAGTTTTGATAGAAAAGAAGGATAATTATGTTTGAAGTAAAGAATGTGTTAGAAGAGTCTGGTACATAGAGCTATACGAAAAACAATTTTATTTTTAGCAAAAAATATAATTTTATTAATATTATAAAGAGCTCTTCCATGTAAAAAAAATATTTTATTTTTGTATCGATTATACGTACAAAATATTGAACAAACAAAACAAATTGATCCGTTTACCCTACGAATGAAGTTTTTTTTTAAAAAAAGCTTGACATATTTAATTATTGTCGATGGAAAACCCTAAAA